>JAKLNL010000057.1:0-92958 GCA_022814505.1 Talaromyces liani
CGCACTGGCATGTCTCCTCGCACCTACATTGGTTGTAAGTATGGCTTCGCCACCAATTTTCACATCATCGTTTTACTTACTGATCCCAAGTTGCCATTGGATTTATACTTATTGGTGGCATCATTCTAGTCATCACTTTGACGAACACGAAACCATAGTTACACGAGCCCCCCTTTGTACTACGAGAAGTGTGATATTGGACGTCGGAAAGATGAGGCCTAAAAAATAAGAAATGCTCCCGGTGGGGACTTATATATGTGTACTGTGAATCATACATCCGATCGTTAGTTGCAGAAATGAGCACCATAGTTTCAGATTTCTCGAACATTTAAGGGTACCAATCTGTCATGTGCGTTATTGTACTAGTCGCCGTGCCCTTTCTGCCACAGATTGTAGGTGCAGACGATGGCTGCGCATTCTAATTCTTCTCGAGTATTGTAATTACTATCGCTGGTGGACACGGCCAATGACCGCGATGGTCTGAGTGCGCCGCGTACCGCAGCATTTGTGAGAGCCGGTCTTGGCTTCCAGGCGGATGTGAGCAATACAAAGGGAGAACGATCTGGCCGCCTCGATAAAAGAAGTCACAACTGTACTTTGCTGGATGAACCTTCCAAAACACCGTAATCGAAAGGCGTCCTGGCTGTTTGTGGCGCAATATAAGTGGAATGCATAAGGACTGGTATCGATTCGGCAACGAGCCATGCTAGCTTACACCATGGCGTGGTCATATCTTTAGCTTGAAAGGTTCTACTAAATCCAGTCAATCGAGGCGACACTAAAACACTGGAAAAGGGGAGAGTTCATACAACAGAATCTATGCCGACCCGGGCAATTTTCAGACTCACAATCCGATACATCATTTCGTTTTCAGGCGGTCGAGAAGCGTGATCTTGAGGCCATCGCCAGAGCGTTCGCTGCAGCTGCAGCTCACCGCCAGGTTTCAGATACCTGGCGAGCATGATGGTGATTACGATGATTTCACTACTCAATACCGACAGTGATTTCTGCACAAGCTTCATCCGGGCAGCGCCACGGTCTCGGACGAGGGAACTTGCTGTAGTGCCAACTCCTGATGTCGCTTTCGAGAGAATGGATTTTTCAGCGTTTCGCCCGCGATATGGTGAAGCGTGCCCCAGAGACACTAATTATCCGCAATCACACTCCGGCGCCCGGGTACTAAGTGAGAGCGGTTCGTCATGTGAATGTCATGTGCTGTGTGACCTCGGGCTCGGGAGACTTCAATGCCTGCAGACGCCGTCTCGCGCCGAGCTGCGCTCTTACCACGGCGTCGACGGTGGTGGCTCGCCATCGACGCTCCTCGCTGGAATAGGGTGGTACCATCCGAAAGAGCCAGTGAAGCGCCCCATCCTGCTGTGGTGAACATGGTCGAGACTCCTGGTAGGGGACGACGGATCCTCCGTGATTCCGTGGACTTGACGGAGAACATCGATCACCGGCTGCGACTGGTCGAACTATTATTCCACTCACGTACGCTTCGTAGGGTGCTGTGATACTTGTTACGGGCCTTCCGGGCGATCCTATACGATGGTGAGCCGCATCCACGCTCATATGTCCCAAACCGCCTCACTACCACCGCCTGTAGGTGCCGCCACTCTTCCAAAGAGGATTGGGCCACATGATGTTTTCAGACTATCGCATCCTGTGCGTCCATTCAGTCAATAGGGCGATCAGCACGAATGCTTCAGGCGAGCCTGATCTCGACCCAGAACAACTACATCTATGGCTGAGTGACTCTGCCAGCGGCTATGAAGTCACAAGGTAAGTGTGTCCGCAATGTAGTTCCTTCAACATACACGCTCGTCGGCATGCTGTGTGAGCTGGAGTCTCTAGTCCGCTATAATACAGATAGTCTCTTGCTCAGTAGGTCTGCAGGACTGACAGAGCGCAGGGCACCGATCACATACAGTACCACTCAGATCCATCGCCTCCAGCGCCGTTCAACAGAGCATATAACCTTTCAACCCTTCTCAAATTCTCATCAATATGCCGAGACGCGTCAACCAGCGGGCAATTGTGGTATATGCCACATCAAAGATCAGAGCATCAGGATCATTGCTGCGAAGAGGAAGTTCTCGGGCGGCCAGGAGGATCTCCAATACGTAGATTCAAGCCGCTAAATTTATTGAGTGGGCACAACATCGGACATTTTTCACCAGATACTTCAGTGATCCTAACGTTTGACTGTCGCGGTCAATATGGACCGTCACGGTAATTCCTGCGTGGAGTTGCACTTACGATACTCTCTTGACCCTTGCGTAGCCTTTCGTGTTTTCCAGTTTCACCTCCACAATCGGGCGGGAGCATGGTCAACGGCCGGATCGGGGAGTAGCGTCGCCTGGATATCGGCATGGTGGAGTGCGAGCAGCGCTTGCGCACAGTCTGACAAATATCCAGCCAGTAAAAGGAACAGACACAATCGCAAGGGATCCTATTCCTTATCTTCCGCATTGGTAGCCGTTTGAGAAGCTTCACAAAATCTCGTCGTCGCGGAGTGGAGATTTTGGCAATGGTTTGATTTTGAGGCCGTGCTTTGCTGCCAAATCCTTTCGAATCAGTCTTCTGGCCAGAAGGGACTTTAAAATGTATCAGATATAGCAGCGGGGTCCTTACTTTGTTCATGGCCTCCTTACATGAGATTAGGACGCCTAATATCGTCCTCTGCTATCGTACAAATGCCCACACACTGTAGTAAGTCTAGAGCGTGGATGCTGCGTCGATCCGGCCTCGCCGCGTAGTGATGGTGTAATCCTAGAAGTTGTAGGACGTGAGCGTGTTTGGAGGATCCTCTTGCATCAACCCCAAGGGATCTTGGTTACTCTCCTAGCAAAACCCGTCGAGTGTAATCCATGTTAATCTCATGTTCTGCACTCACATGGACACGTGTTATCGATGGTTGGACTAGACAGAGGACCGACCGGCTCCGGCGTTCCCACCGCTGGTTATGAAGACTGCATTCATATTTTCGCTCTCAAATGGCGGTTGGATCGAGTTTTCGTTCTCTCTGCAGCCAGTCCACTTTCACCGGGATGTCTTCAGCGGCACTGGGCCGTGCCATTACCCCCATTGTTGATGGGATTCGAGCACCGGTCTCGGGTGTCGCTCCTGGTTGAGACTGACAGTAGGATGACTCAACCGGTGATGGCGAACCCTTCATGTGTGACCGTAGCTTGGGCATAGCCTGCTTGAGTGTCTCTCCAGTCTCTACACAGCTCCTTGGGAAAAGCCGAACCCCGCTGGCTGTCAAATGTACGGTGACTCCGTTTGCCCGCACCCGTTGAATCGTGGGACCTGACGAGCTTAGAGAAGAAAGGGTTTACAGACATGTCCGTCATGGAACTGCGGTACAGAAAGACAGATGTAGAAGGTTGATCAAAGCTGCGTTCTTGGCGGGTGGTCAATCCAATCTATCTCTAGGGGCTGGTGAGGATGGATGCCGGAGGATACCTACATTTTTTTTATAGGGATGGCACTTCACTGGGAGAGTAGTAGGATCTAACCCTAGTCTCATTCTTTCTGTATACAGTAGAATAACCCTAAATCATCTGCCCAGCTAGCTCTCCTCAAACCTGGCTATCGCGTCTAGGGTCGGATCGGACTCCCCGAGGGTTAGGGAGACCTACCAGATACCGTATTCCAGATACTGTATTGAAATAACCATGGATTGCTCGGTTTCAGGGCGGTTTCGACCGTGGGTTGCTCGATTTCTGGGCTGTTTCATCCAGGAATGGGGGTTTGGGTCGCCCCAGTGGAGAGATCTTTGATTTTCTGGACGGGTCCATGACTGGCGCGTGGCAGCAAGGGAGGCTGGGCGGTGCACGAAAAGCGGTGCAGCGAGGCCGTAAAAGCGGCCTGGGAAGGACCACAGATGAGGCAGGTGCAGCACCGCAACACGGTTTAATATTATTATTAAAGTAGAATTATAGTATGTCACCTTTTAGCATAACCTAGAAAACTTAACTTATTACTTTAGTAGTATAGATACTAATACTTTAATAGATCTCTATAAAGATATAGTAATATATATTAAATATATCCTTGCTTCCTTTATATTTGATTTCTTTATTATAGGCTTTTCATAGGTAACCAATATTCGCGCTATTAAGAGGTGCTAGTCCATTTTATCCTATATATAATACCTTAATATCCTATTATTTTAGGGTTATTAGGGGTACAGTTAGCTCATACATTATTATTATACTAGGGGTTATCTAGTTATAAAATTGCTATATAAGAGCTAGTCTTAGTATCACCTCTTAATATTATAGAAGCTATAGTCTTTATCTTATTATTAGTCCTAGTAGTATGGCTGTAGGTAGTAAAGGTATTTCTAGTTATTTAAAATAGATACCTTATTATACTGCTTTAGGATTTATATTTTAGAGTTTATAGACTATAGCTCCATATATAAGGTTAATATTTAGTAACTTGAATGTCCCTTAGTATTATATATAATATATAACTTTACTCTTAGTCTATTTATATTGTTCAGCTTTGATAAGTATAATAATAAGAGTCTTTGCTGGGGGTTATCTGAATACTATAAATATATTATTTATTTATAGTATATTATATATCTTATAAAGAGGGTTCTTTAATATAGTATTAAAGATAACTTTAGTCTATCCTGTAAAGTCATCCTTAAATATATCCTAGAGTTTAAAATTATACTAGTATTTATAGTTCTTAGTATAGCTTTAAATATATTAATTAAGGATAGTAATATCTTTAATATTGCTATTGGTATTAGTTAGTTTAAAGGCTTTAGAATAGTCCTCCTAGGGCTAAGCTGTAGCTAAGGCTCTTAGAGATATATTATTAGTGTTCTAGTATATAGTTCAGAGTAATAGGGATAGAGTATAAATCAAAGCTAAGTGAACAGCTTAATCTAGGGGTAGTAGAGAAGTAAATAAGACTCTAATCTATAGGCCTTACTAATCAGTATTAGTTTAGCTATAATCTATATTATGAAAGCATAAATTAGGGAGTAAGAGCAGTCCAACTATCCTATAAGGTGAGTCTGCTTATAAGCATAAATATTTGATTATAAAAGACTGATCCCTAAAACTGTAGAGGCTCAGGGATGGCTAGATAGCTATATACAACATTGCTGCGTACGCGCTAGGGATAATAGTAACCCTGTTCCGTGCGTACGCGTTGCTTCTGTGCATGGGGTGCAGGAGCGTCGTATTGTGGCATTGATAATCCGACAGTAATTAAGTGAGAGAACTTTTTATACTCTAGGCTAGTTGTGGTAAACCAGCCAGTAGCCTACATTAATTCTTTATTCTTATAGTCTTATGTTTTATAGCTACTAGGTATATCTACACCTATAAGGAATGCTTTAAACTCTCTATTATCAGTCATATTATCCTAATTTATAGTTATTAGGGGTTATCCTTCTCTACTAGTAAAGTAGGCCTTTATATAGTCAAGATATAGTTGGAAAGCTCTTTCTTATTTTTCTATAGTATAGTTTATTAATTAGTATCTAACTTTCTTATAAATCCTATATATCTTAGCTATGGGCTTCTATAAAAGGCTATAGTAATTATAGTTATTATATTATTATTAAGTACAGTATAGTGAGCAGCCTTGATATAGTAAGTATAATTATTAATAGTAATAGTGCTAGTCTGTATAATATGCCTTAATAGGATGTTATACTATAGCTTACTTTATATCTTTATATTAGCTAATACTTGACTATAGGTTCTTTATAAGACTAGTAATAATTAATAAAGGCTTTCCTATAGCAGTATAGCATATAAGGACTAGGCAAGTAGCTAATATTAACTTTGTATAATATATAACATTATTTTAAACCTATAGGCGAAGCTTATTATAAAGCTAGTATAGTTCTTATAGTATAAGCTTAAGATATTTAGAAATCAGTTTCTCTAGGTTCTTGCTTATAATATATAGTAGTATTATTATATCCTATTATTCTTATATATATCATAGATACTCTTTATTCTTATAGTTGCTTCTAACAGCTGTTATAGGGTTAATTTATTACTTAGCCTATTTCTTTATATTATTAAAGTAGAATTATAGTATATTACCTTTTAATATAATCTAGAAAACTTAACTTATTATTTTAATAATATAGATACTAGTGCTTCAGCAGATCTTTATAAAGATATAGTAATATATATTAAATATATCCTTACTTTCTCTGTATTTAATTTCTTTATTATAGGCTTTTTATAGGTAACTAATATTTATACTATTAAAAGGTGCTAGTCTATTTTATTCTATATATAATACTTTAATATCCTATTATCTTAGGGTTATTAGAGGTGTGGTTAGCTCATATATTATTGTTATACTAGAGGTTATCTAGTTGTAAAATTGCTATATAAGAGCTAGTCTTAGTATTATCTCTTAATGCTATAAAAGCTATAGTCTTTATTTTATTATTAGTCCTAGTAGTATGGCTATAAATAGTAAAGGTATTTCTAATTATTTAAAGTAGGTGCCTTATTATATTACTTCAGGATTTATACTTTAGAGTTTATAGACTATAGCTCTATATATAAGGTTAATATTTAATAACTTGAATATCCCTTAGTATTGTATATAATATATAACTTTACTCTTAGTCTATTTATATTATTTAGCTTTAGTAAGTATAGTAGTAAGGGCCTTTACTAGAGATTATCTGAATATTATAAATATACTATTTATTCATAGTATATTATATATCTTATAAAGGGGGTTCCTTAATATAGTATTAAAGATGACTTTAATCCATTCTATAAAATTATCCTTAAATGTATCCTAGAGTTTAAAATTATACTAGTATTTATAGTTCTTAGTACAGCTTTAAATATATTAATTAAGGATAGTAATATTCTTAATATTACCATTAGTATTAGTTAATTTAAAGGCTTTAGAATAGTCCTCCTAGGGCTAAGCTGTAGCTAAGGCTCTTAGAGGTATGTTATTAGTGTTCCAGTATATGGTTTAGAGTGATAGGGATAGGATATGAATTAAAGCTAAGTAAATAGCTTAATCTAGGGGTAGTAGGGAAGTAAATAGGACTCTGATCTATAGGCCTTACTAATTAGTGTTAGTTTAGCTATAATCTATATTATGAAAGTATAGATTAGGGAGTAAGGGTGGTTTAACTGCCCTATAAGGTAAGTCTATTTATAAGTATAAATATTTAATTATAAAAGACTGATCCCTAAAACTGTAGGGACTCGGGGATAGCTAGATAGCTATATATGATGTTGCTGCGTACGCGCTAGGGATAATAGTAACCCCATTCCATGCGTACACGTTGCTTCTGTGCACGGGGTGCAGGAGCGTCGTATCGTGGCATTGATAATCCGACAGTAAGGAATTCTTATAAGATGCCTTATTAATAGATATTATTATTACTACTGTACCTATTAAAACCTATTAATTAATTAGTATTATTAAATAATACTATACCATACTTCACTGCTTATATAAAATTATAAAAGAAGAACTACTAGATATCTCTACTAAAGCAATGCTATAAATAGCTATAAAGGCTATTAATAATATTATAGACCTAAATAGCTTTATCTCAACCCTTCTTATCTTTAATACCTATCTATAAATGACTAAATATAATCCCCCTATACTTATAATTACTTAATATGCTGTTATAGTTAAAAAAGCTATAAATAAGATATATAAGATATATACTTAATACTAAATTACTAATACTATTAATATATAAAATAGACCTTTATTAACTACTATATACTATCTTCCCCTTAACTTAGATATACTTATATAGAGAGAAGGAAACACTAGATATATAGAAAAATAGACTAGACTATATAAATTACTAGCAATTAATAATAAGATATATATTATTAAACTTCTAAATAGACTAACTACATTCTAATCAACTACTATTAAACTATACTATATCAAACCTAAAGTATAACTAGATAATCTTACTACTAGTAAAGAAGAAGTTACCTAGCCTAACTCTAGGAAAAACATCTAAAAAGCTTCAAAAGCCTCCCCTAAGATTAATTCTTAAGTTATAATTCCACCTCTATCCTTAGTTATTATTCTACAGTATATACCCTATCCTAAGATAACTATAAGTCAGCACCCCTAGTAAGAGTATTATATATCTATATAATATAAAGAGGACTAGGCATGCTATACTTTTCTTAGCTAATTTATACAAGAGTAAAAGAATAAATCACACCACTAATTTGCAGCTGTTATACTAGCCTAATTTAAAGACTTATAGAGAAAAGAAGTTAACAGACTATTAGAATAAAAAGTATTTAAATACACTTAAGAAAAGAATATTCCTCTAAATATAAGAATCTTTACAGCAAGATTTATTAATAAGATAAAGAACTCTGATACTAACAAAGCCTTTAAGAAATCACACCTTATTATACAGGCCTATAATAATAGAAATAAGAAATATATACTAACATAGTCATTAATAATATAATAAGCTAGCCAACAAATCATCCTCTACCTAGGTATGATTATAGGAAATATACTATATTATATTCATAATATTATATAGGCCTATATCTAGTTAACTATAAAGCTTAATCATAACTTTTATATATAAATCATACTAGACCTTATAGAATACTTTCCTAGAATTATATTTCTCAAAGTTATACACCCTCTCTATAGAATCCTTAAAGCAGGTAATCACTAGTTTTATATATATTATAACCACTACATAGAAAAGCTTAATATAAAGATATTAACCTATAACCTATACCTACTTTACTGCTCTAATTTAAAGTAAAGATTTAGTATTATAGGCATATAAACTAATAATACTTTTATTATTACTAATAATATCTTTACAGCATAAGAAGAGGATAAGATTTAATATACTAATATCCTCTATAAGCCTTAAGAAATATTAATAACTAATAACCTATTTAAATTTAATAGTATAGTCATTATAGAGACTGCCTAGGGTATTACTCTTACCTAGAAACACACCTATAATTATATTTAGCTTATACAAGATTAACTAGTGGATACTATGAATTCATATAGCAAGATACGAAAAGATACTATGCTAAAGGAATAATATATTATCTAATAAGTCCTTAGCATATATATTGCTTCAATATTATAACTTAAAGCTTTATTTAATCTTTCTTTTATAGCATAGATAATAGACCCCTAGGAGGATAATATTAAGGCTCTTAATAAGTATTTATAATAGTAACTTAACAACCCTGAACAAGGACTATGATTTATTAAATTAGATATATAAATACTTTGTCTTATTACCTTTATTAATATATTATTTACTAATAATAAAGATCTATCCTTATAACTTAGCTATATTATTATACTAGTAGATAAAATAGATAATATAAATATCCTCTATTAGTCATTCACAAAGTATAAAAGAGTAACACAAAGCATACTTGGCTCTAAAACATATATACTAGCTAATCAATTTAATATCATAGCTACAATTAAATTAACCCTTATATAGCTATTCCATCTTACTGACCCACTACCTCTTATTATCTATACTAATTCAAAAAGCCTATATAACTACTTTGTCAAGCTTAGTACTATATAAGAAAAGTATCTTATAATTAATCTTATATACCTATACTAATTATATAAATGATAAAAAATTATAGAGATTAAATAGATTAATAGCAATAGTAATCCTACTAATACTATGATAAAGAATAAACCATACTATGCTTTATAAGAGCTTATTAATATAAATAAACTATATATTAACATTAATAGTTAGGTGGAGAGATTAACCATAATATATAGTCCCAAACCCAAGGCTATAAGATTTGCTATACTATTAGAATCCCTAGAGCAGTAGCTATATAACCAGATACTCTAATTCATACTATTCTTTTCCTATTTTCTTATATCCTAATACTTAATAAGCTTTACAATTTTATTATTAAAAACTTCGTGCGCATATGAAAAACACCCCCAAGGTGCCGCACCAGTGAAAAGACCCCAGAAAGTTGAATCTAACTACCCTCCGAAGGTCCTAACAATGCCAGAAGCTCCAGAGAGCGATGGTGGTGGTATTATCATTAAAAAACAACGCGTGCTGTGATCCAGCAGTACCGCACCACCACTAACAGTGATGGAAAGGAACCATAAAGGGGAGAATCAAGGTAGTGGTACCTTCGGTGAACTAACCATCCCTGAGCTACTACAAAAAATCAATACTGAACTCGATAGTGCGAAGGATATTAAGCTGTATGCTATATTTAGAGCATTAAAGATAAAGTTGCTCTAGAATACTGTGCTAGTGCTTCAAGAGATATGGACATATATTATAAAGACACTACCATCTAACATGACGAAAGAAGGTCTGACACCCCCTAAATCTACAAAAACCCTAGCAGTAGAACCAGCCGTGGGATTCAATAGGAACCACTGAGAAATACTTATTCAAAGATCTAACCTAACCAAAGCCGAAGCAACCAAACCAATAGAGGAACTAAGAACTAGAGTAAATTAGATCCTATATAATAGAGGCCTTAGACATATAGTTAGCATCAAATGCCTATTAAAGGGAGATGTAGTATTGTTTACTAATATACTAAACACAAAACTAAGAGCAGAATACTATTAGAAAGCATAGGAGAAAATATTTAGAGATAGAGTGATAGTATAGAGAAAAGTATACTAAGTTATGATATATAGAGTTAAGATAGAGGACTTCCCTGCAGATAATATAGAAAATAATATCCAAAAGATATGTGAATAGAACCCAGAAGAATGCCTTGAGATATTAAAAGTCTGTTTCTGGAGCTGATCCTACTAATGAAACAAAACGCAAAGCTCTCTCATTGTCGATATACTATACCTAGATATAGTGAACTACCTCATTAAGCGAGGACTAGCGATAGGAAATGAAATAATGGAGGTAGAGCTATTTGACCTCTTGGCTCTAGTTGTCTGATGCTTCAACTGCCATAAATATAGCCACATAAGGAGGAGATGCAAGGATATGACCAGCTATAGGAGATATAACAGCAAAGAATATGACTTATTAGCTTACTAACTCACATATAAATCCAAAGCAAAGTGTGCTAACTACGCAGGACCCTATCTGGCAGGCTATTTATTATATCTAAGATACTAGAAGGAAGTTACACAAGTAGTAGCAGCCTAGAACAATAAGCCATAATACTTCAACCAAGAGGAATACACATAGGTCCTAGACAACAGATATACAACTAAAAGGAGAAAATAAATAACTAAAATAATGCCAAAAGGAAACACAAAGGAGATAAAGCTAAATCAGATAATATAAAAGATGACTAACTAAATAATTAACCTAACTAACAAACTAGATATAGGAAAAACCATAGCACTAGGACTAGTAAAGCAGGGATAACCAAAACAACCGCTGGCAACCACCTCTGATAGAAGAGTTAACAAATTCTTTACTATATCTAAAGGAATAAATAGAGCCTAAAGTAAACAGCTAAATAGAGAAAAGACTATTAAATATAAACCTAAACTAAGTACTTAATATTAGAAACACTAAATATACTATAATACAACATCCTAGGAAGCTTAAGGATAATAATAATACTTATAGCTAATCCTTCGGCAAACAAACTCAATATTATTATAATATAGGAAGTAGCAAATAGAAGTAATACCTTTAGAATATACTGCATGGCCTCCTCCCTATTTATAGTATTATACCTAGAGAACTGATATACAAGAGCATATTTCCTTATTAATAAGAAGCTGCAAGCACACTAGTGGAAGATAGAATTCTATAGCAACTATATATTAGTCCTCTATCTTACTATTAGTAAACATAAAATTACTATTATAAACATATATTCCCATCCAATGCACACACACTCAAATAAAGATGACACACTAATTTGCAAAGCTAAAATACATATTAAAGGGGAGACAATACTTCTAGGAGACTTTAATGCCCACCACTTAGAGTAGAACCCCATTAGGTACTAAGGGAGTGACGCCTCAGCGCTATAGTTAATTGAAATAGTAGGTAGAAACAACCTAGTCCACATAACACTAAAGGGTATAATAATATAGCAAAAGATAGCCACTAGCCGACTAGAGTTAACTATTAACCTCACCTTTATGTTAATGTCCCTATAGGAGGGACTAATAAAGTACAATATAGCTAATAACCTAAACCATGGATTGGACCACTACCTAATACACATAGAAATAGATATAGGGGAACTGAAATATCCTAAACAGAAAGACAAGAGATTTTCCTAGAGAAAACTAGACGTGGAAGTAGTATAAATAGGATCTAAATATCTAATAGTGCCCTATCACCTCTCATCCTATAAAGATATAGATAATTATATAGAATACCTCTAAGAATTCTGTATTGAACTAGCTAAAATCACTATACTAAAGGTTAATAATAGGTCCTAATGGGGAACGCCGTGGTGGTCCCTAGAAATAGAGGACCTAGTCTGGTAGGTGAAAAGGGCATATTAAAAGAGAATACCCCTAGAGAGGATTAAAGAACTGGAAAAAATCAAGAGGGTAAAGATAAGATATAAAAAAATAAGAAGCTGGAGAGAATATCTATATAATGTTATGGACTCTCTAAAGAGGATTTAGGCAATAGCAAAATAGGGAAAGAATAGCTCTAAACTCTTTAAGCCACTAAAAGTCCCAGCCCTTAGTATTAGTAAGGGAAGAAAAGCTAAAATATTTAAAGAAAAGGTCTAGGCACTTAGAACCTAATTCTTCTTATCCCTACTAGAAGCAGACCTTATAGATATACTAAATAAATATAGATAAAGAGAAGTAGATATAGACCTAATAGTAATAAAAAAAGAGGTCTGAAAAGCTTTATCTAAAGTGGTATCTTTTAAGGCAGCAGGTCTAGATAGGATCCTAAATAGCTTCCTTAAAGTAATAAGAGATCTGATAGTGAGAGCCCTATAAGTACTAATATAAGCAACATAGGACTAGATATATTATCTACTAGTATATCAAAGCACGAAGACAGTGATTATAAAGAAGCTAGATAAAAAAGACTATAAGATAGTAAAGGCCTAGAGACCTATTACCCTCTTAAATACTATTAGGAAAGTTATTAAGGCAGTGACTTCAAAATGCCTGTAGAAAATAGCTAAAGAAAATAATATGCTACTAGAATATTAAATAGAAGATTAATAGAATAGATTAATAGAAATAATATTAGACCTTCTAATAAGCTAAATAAAAACAATATAAAAAGCTGGAGGTATTGCTTCGCTCCTCTCACTAGATATAATAGGAGCATTTGACTATATAGTGCTGCGAAGGTTACTACATATAATATAAATATTAGGTGTCCCTGAAATGCTTATTAAATAGGTAGAGAGCTTTATAAGCTAAAAGAGTATAACCCTACTATTTAATAATAGGGAGTCAGAGCTGATGGATATAAATATTAGAATCCTATAAGGATTACTAATCTCTCTAATACTTTTCCTCTTCTATAATAATAAACTCATCTAAATATGCAACCAAAGGAATCTAAAGAAGTCTAGAGATGGATATGTTAATAATATATATCTTCTCTTATAGGGAATATCAATATATAGCACATGCTGAACCCTTGAAGAAGCCTATAAAGAGTACTAAGAGTGGGCATAAAGGTATAGAGCAAAGTTTGAACTATCTAAATATAAGTTAATACACCTACTAGGACTAAGACGCACCTTTAATATTATAAAGGGAATCTGAATTAGAAATATAGAGGTGACACCAACAGACAAGGTTCAGGTACTAGGTGCTTTTCTAGACCTAAAGCTGAACTAGAAAGTGCACTAGGACTAGGTAATATCTAAAGTAAAGGTAGGTGAAGATATAATAATAAAGCTGTTTAAATCTATATGGGGACTACTAATAATAGAAGTAAGAAAAGTATATATAGTGATGGTAAGGCTAATGTTAACCTATATAGCAAACTGCTAGCACTAGCTAGAGCTATAGAATAATAGAGGAATAAAGATAACAAAGGCAATTGTGAAGGTGCAAAATAACTGCCTAAGAAAGGTGTTAGAAGTATTTAAAAGAATACTTATTTATATACTAGAAATATACTCCTTTATCCTACCTCTTAATATATTTCTTATAGCAAAGGTAGTAGTATATAGAAAAAGACTTGATATATTACTAGTAAAGCATCTAATTAAAAAGGCAAGCCAAAGAATTATAATTATACTAAATATAAGATATGCAGGGCCTAGCCTTCATAAGATACTATACCTATATCCAACCTAAGAAGGCTAGTATAAGAGATGGAATAAAACTAATATAGAGATGAGGTTAACCACTAATATAAAGAGAGGCTCTAAAGGTTATACTAAGCAAGGGACACATAGTAAAGTTATATAAGAGGAATAGTGCAAAAGATGGAACTAAGTAAGACCCCTGATAGAAGAGATTGCACCTAAAGCATTAGATTGGAAAAATCTAGATATATACAAACACTTATAGAAAGAACTTAGTTTGATACATACTCAAATAAGGTTAGGAAAAATTGGACTATTAGACTTTTTGTATAGAGTAAAAGTCCTAGAGTTTACTACTCTATAGTGTAAGTATAGTATAGTAAACAAAACTTTAAAATATATCATCCTTCACTGCACAAGATTTAAACAATAGAGACTATAACTATGAATAGAGGGGATATTAGATATAAGCAAGATGGTTACTAAGCTGAAGGAGGTAGCAAAACTCATTAAATGGTAACTTAACCTTAGGATACTCCCATAGTTCTATATAGCATTAAGAATAGCGAAGGATATTGACAGACTGTGATGACATATCTCACCAATAGTTGACTAGAGGATTAAGCAGATACAACTATAGGCTACAAAGAGAGATAGACACAAAATGAAGTAGCATATTAGGCCTAAAGGCCAGCCCGAAGGCAGAGTATCAAGATATAATAAAAATAAAACTAAAAACAAGAATAAAACTGTACAGCGAAGGTCAAAACTCCGCCTAAAGGCAACACCAAAACACACACACTAACATACCAAAACACTAAACAATTACATCTAAAGGTGACCTGTCTATTGGGATTTCAAAAACCACAAGCATCTATAGTCTATATGAACTGTCAGTAACAATCGATAAATATTAATAAAGATATATTAGTCTATTTGATATACCAGCTATGAGTAAATTTCCTCTAAATAATTAGCCACAAGAGCATAATCATCTATGATATAACGTACCTGGTTAAGCATTATAAGGACTTGCTGCTGAAGGTCTACTATATAACTAATAATAGGCCTAGAGTACTCCCTATAGTATACAGGTGCTGCTATGCAGCGTCTACTGAATATGTACTGCATGGGTTGTAAGCTAAGTAATCTACTCTAAGTTAGGGTCTTATACAGCCTAGCAGGGTAATAAGAGACAGCAAACTGTCCCTAAACCATCTTAAAGCTATTGGGCATATTGGTATCTACCTCTAACTTATTACTATAGACAGGAGTCGTTAGCTTAGTACAAGGATCGACGGGCTTCTGTTGCTTGCGCTTCATCACTATATCAAGAGCCCATATCAAAGTATCTAAACCCCCAGCACCAGAGGTGGCCGCATTGACAACCTGGCGCGCTAGAGCCTCTTACTCTAGAGGACACTATACACAGTCAGTTTAACACTACCACATAACAAGGAAGCATAGTGTGCGAAGGTCAAGGGATAAGAAGATATAGGGGAGAAGGGAAAATATTATATGCGAAGGATAATTGATAGTGAATTATACTGTGACGCAGTTATGAGCTGCCTTCTTCAGGCAAGCACAGCGAGAATACTTGTTACTAGGTTGGTGGATATAGGCAAGAGCTTCAGCAAAGCTATCATTAAGAGCGCTTCCTAATAGGCAAAGGCATTACTGGCAAGGTAGACTAGCAATAGTTATTCTCTTACACTTATAAGCGCCAACAGGGGGACAAGGAGTGATAGAAGGCCCCCTAGGGGATGATGCCACGATGACGGAGCAGATATGACCTATACGCGAATATTAACTGCTATAACCATAAAATAACAACACAATAACACAAAGCACAGTAGAGAAGGTCGATTGAGACTCTATAGAGATTATACTTACTCTTACAAGCCTTGCGGGCTTGACAGGTATTAGCTTAATATGCTGTATAAGCAGCATTGTGAGAGTGACCAACAGGAGCCATAGTGATTCAAAGGTTGTCTATACACATAAGTTAGCCAGCAAATATGTGTAATAATATAACAAATGAAGTAGAATTCAATCGAATAGTAGACTTAATAGTTAGATAGATTTGTATAGGCAATAACAATAGTAAATACATAGGAAAAGATAAGGGATTACTCATAAAAATAAATAGTAAAGAGTAAGGAAAACTTCTGCAACATAGATTAGCTAATAAATAATATGCTCAACACCCACAACAACAACATAAATATCATCAAAAAAGTCGACACTAATAATATAATAGGTAATATAATTAAATCTACAATATTAAAGATAGATTAATAGGGAAATAAGCTTATATCTACTTACAGAGACAGACAGCGCAGGAAGCTAATAGAATATAGAGATATATAGTAGTGGAGATAGAAAAAGAACTCCAAGCAGTGATGGTGCGGTGGGAAATTATTTGTGTGGCTATCTAGGAGAAAAGTAGGTCCATGCTGCACTAGTATGGCGACCATAATAATAAATCAAAATAAATCCTAAGGCATTAATGGCTTAGCACCTATAGCTAGTAGGCTAGATATAGAATTATAGTAATAAATTAATACAAAGCTTAAGGTACTAATACCTTGGCATCTATGGCTAGTGAGTTGAGTATAGTATATATATATACTTTGCCATAGAGAGCCACATACTGTGAAACATAGCGATACTCTGCCTATATAATACCACAAGAGAGATTGAATAACACCAAAGATATAAAGCAGCGTGATATAGCGCCACTATAACATATATCTTCGCACTATCGAGTTCAGGGTCGCCTGACTCTAGATTCTGTATAAAGATAGATATCAGAGCCCAGCACTACAACAGAGGAGGGTTTTTATCCAAAGGTTGAGTATATCAGCCTACGGTTTTCCCCTCATAGAATACGATAGGTAGACCCAGACGTCCCTAGCTGGACATAGTGGGATTAGGTTATTATTATTATTATTATATCCTAATACTTCTATTTATTCTCTATACACCTATTTACCATACCAGATTGTATGTCATTCACTATATGTTTTTCTTTCTTCTAGAGAGTTGCTAGTGTTAGATTATTAATGCTATAATATAACACTCCTACACCCCATACATAGAAGCAACGCGTATACACGGAACAGGGTTATTATTATCCCTAGCATGTACGCAGCAACGTCATATATAGCTATCTAGCCATCCCCAAGCCCCTACAGTTTTAGGGATCAGTCTTTTATAATCGAATATTTATGCTTATAAGCGGACTCACCTTATAGGGCAGTTGGACCGCCCTTGCTCCCTAATCTATGCTTTCGTGATACGGATTATAGCTAAACCAACACTAATTAAGCATAAAATAACTTAATTAGTAAGGAATTTTTATAGTTAGTGCTTTTACTGCTATCTTCTAGCTCTTTTTCTTTTCTTAATAGCTTATAGCCTCTAGGTATCTCTTTTATAGATAATTATTCCTATACCTTATGACTCTAGTTATTCCTTAGAACTATATGGTAAGTATCCTCGTGCGTAGTCACAAGTGCTTAGGTAGAGGATTTATAATTATCCTTAGTTCTAATTTTATTGTTTATTAATTTCTATCTTTATTATATTTAGTATTAAATTTATTCTTTCTTATATTCTTCTAGTAGTTTATTATCAGTTTCTAAGTATTCTTTAGTACTGCTTTTATCTAAGATATATATATAGATAGCTATTATAATCTATTATTATTATCTATAGTTAGCTATTCCTTAGACTTTCTTTAGCTTTTAATATTTATTTGTAAAATGTCTTAGTATTCTATAGTTAAAGCAGGCTTTTTTCTTAATAAGTTTTTCTTTTTCTTCTCTTATAAGGGTTGTATTTATCTATATAATAATATTACTATCTCGGTCTTATTATTCCTAATATAATTCTTATGGTCTTCCTTTATTTATTCTAGGTATTCCACCATGCTTTCTCTAGGCTTAAAATTCTTGTTTCTTCCTTTTAATTTTAAATAGTTTATTATTAATCTTAATAGCTGTCTCAATAAATTTGTTAAACTTATTAAGGTAATCTAATTTAATAAGTTTAAGCTAAACTTCTTCTTTAAGTATGTTCTTAAACAATCTAATAAGAATATTATTATTATAGTTTAATTGTTACGGGCTAGTCCCGCCTTACGCTCAATATAAGGGCATATTCGATTAGAAAGCTAAACATGAGAAAAGAAAGAGAAAGAGAAGTCACAAGTTCCGAGGTGTATATAGGTTTATATAATTAATGGGAAATAGGGGCTTCCGCAGGTATTGCCTGGCAATAGGGATAGTTCTAACCCCCAAAAGTAGAAGCTAGCGCGTAGCTATAGGCATAGAACATAGATATAGACACTAGGTAGGCGCTAGATCAATAAGGCAGTCAATAAGGCAATATTATAAGAGCTTCGCCTAAACACCCTTTATAAGGTTAGCTCATAACATTACCCTCCCTCCTTTTTTAAGGTTTTCTAAATATTAAGTGCTTCAGCATTCTCTAGCTAGTATTTATATATCTATAAATAGTTATTATAGCCAACCTATTTAACTAAGTATTTGCACAACTAGCCTTAGCCATATTTCCATACCCTCTCTCCTTCGATCCGCTCCACTAGATACTCCATTTCTCCATCAACTAGCACTCCTAGCAGTTGGTAATTCATTATCACCTATAATAGGAAGGGGTTCTCTACTGTAGGCTATAGCAATAAGGTGTAAAAAGTATTATAAATACCTTCAATATCCAGCCAATAGATATGTAATCCTAGCTTCTCTATAACTGTATATTTAGCGTACTAATAGTTAAGCTTCTTTAATGGCCTCTTGGTGTGCATATTCCAAAGGTCTAACCATACTTTATCACTAACCCGATACTTATAGGCTATATTATAGTGCTAATTCACTATATTCTCCATCTTCTGTTAAGTAGCAGCTAACTCTATTTATATAAGGTCTAATATACTAGCCAGCTTGTTAATGATTTCCTTAGCTATCCATTATTTATTCTAGCATGCTATAGGTTTATACTTAGCATCCTAAAGGTTAATAACTTCTAAATTATAACCATGATTAAGGAAGAAGGGACTTATTCTAGTAGCTGATATAATTTAATTATTAATAGCTAGCTCTACAGCAGGAAGAAGGTCCTTCTAATTAGTCTAGAAATAATTATAATGCTTATATAGATAGTCTTTAATAACTATGTTCATCCATTTAGTTTGCCTATCAGTTTGGGGATAGAAGGCTATTAATAGGCATCTTTCTATTTTTATACTTTGGCATATATATCCCCATATCTCACTAATAAACTATATACTGTGGTCTAATACTATACTATATAAGAATCTATATTAGGAGATAAAGTATTTAATAAACTTCCTTATTACTGTTTTTATAAGTAGGTCTTTTAGTAGAATTAGGATTATATCTTTGATAAGATAGTTAATAATAACTATAAGATTCTTATAGCTATTTACTAAGAGAAGATTATTAATAAAGTCTATACTGATATCTCTCCACTTATAGCTTAATATTAGAAGCAGCTTAAGAAGTCCTTACCACTAGTCTTACTATATTATATTAGCTCTATAATTATTACAATTCTATACAAACTGTTGGATATTATTACTAAATCAAGGCTAGAAGTAAGATCTACCTACTATTATATTGGTCTTATTATGGCCAGGATGTCCAGAGAGTATAGAGTTATAGCTGGTTTATATAATATATATTCAAAGCAGCTCATACTCTAGCACCTAGAGGCATCCTCTATAGTATAATTATCCCTTAGCGTTAACCTTATAATCCATTATAGTAACCTTCAAACCTAGTTCTTGGGGGAACCTCCGCAATCCCGCCGTAACGGCGTCCTTAATATGCTAGTATGATTTATCTTGTCACTCTACTTCAGTCTATAGTTCTTTCAGGGTGGCTTCAGGTATAAGGATGGTTTTAGGAATAACCTCATAGGTCAGCTGGACAGTAGCGGCACGAATTCCCTAGGGGAATAAGATTTGGTCCTAGTAGGCTAGTTAGTTGTCATTATAACTGTTTAGTATATTCTATAGTTATTAGGATAGGGCATTAGGTCACTAAGCCTAGGCTCTAGGTTGGTAGATAATATTATTATTAAATTAAGAGAGTATATTCTGCTATCTTATTTGCTATTTAGTCAACCTATATATTATTATAAAGTATTCAAGATTCTTATAGTCCATAATAACTGTGAAGGGGCTGCTAAGTATAAGGAGCTCTACTTTTTATTACTTAAGATAGTTAATCACAGCAAGCAGTTCTTTATTATATATCTTATAGTTATATTTAGCAGGAGATAGTTTATAGGAGTAATATACATAGATATAGAGTTGTCTATTATTATTATATTATAAAAGGGTGCTACTATTAGTATATCTAGAGGAATTAGTTTTAACTATTGTCTTATAATCTGGGTTAAAGGGGATAAGAGCTAGCTCCATTATGAAAAGCTCCTTGAGGGTAAGGAAGGCCTAATTAGTAGTATTATTCTATATAAAGGTTTAGTCCTTTTGTATAAGGTCTATAAGGGGGTATATAATTTTAGAATACACCTGTATAAACTATCAATAGAAATTAGTAAACTCTAAGAATTATTAGACCTCCTTAACCATAGTTAGTGCCTGCTATTCCTATATAGCTTTAATTTTATTAAGGTCTATACATATTCCTTTACCAACAGTAATAATAAAGCCTAGATATTTAATTAAGCGCACTTCAAATTTAGATTTATTAATATCAATCTAGAGGTCTATATTATATAGCTATTGTAGGACCTGGCAGATATATTATTAATACTCCTTAAGAATACCATCAGTAAAGATAAGTATATCATTAATATAGGTAGATATAAAGTCATCTAAGAAGTCCTATAGGATCTAGTTAATATATTATTAGAATATACTTAGTACATTAGTAAAGCTGAAAGGGGTAATAAGCTATTTAAATAATCTAAATCTTATATAGAAGGCTATTATCTATTTATCTCTTTTAGCTATTTAGATCTTATAAAATGCTATAGGGATATCAAACTTAATAAACCACTTTACCTTTAATATTCTCTATAGGGTCTTATGAATTAGGGGAAGAAGGTATCAGTCTTTCTTAATAATAGTATTAAGAGCTCTATAATTAATACAGAAACATAATCCACCCCTAGATTTTTTAATGAATAGCACTAGGGCTGTAGTAGATAATTTACTTACTTATATAAAGCCTTTAGATAGCAGGTCATATAGGGTTTTATATAGGATAAGAAGCTCTTCTTAAGATATATTATATAATAGTCCCTAGAGCACTTCTAGCTTCCTACCCTTCTTATCTTACTCTACTAGTTTAATTAAATAGTCCACTCCAGAACAGTATTTTAGAAGCTTATTAGCTTCAATAGGATTAAATACATCTTCGTAATCTCTTAAATAGCTAGATAACTTAGTTTAGGGGTTAATCTTTATCTTAGGCCTAAGAGCCTTGTTAATATTAGCTATACTAATAGTAAAAATCTCTAACTCAGGGTTTAGTTTCTTCTTCTATCAATATTATAATATAGTTAATATAGTAGCACTTATCTTAAATATCCTATTAGTGTGCATCACAGCTTATTTTATATTTATATTATTCACCTGCATTCTATCAGCAAAGTATAAGATATTATTCTTCATATTAACAATAGCACCTTTTTTTCGCAGCCATTGGATTCCTAATATCATATTATAGTTTAAGTTTAATACTATATAAAAGCAGGCTGTCATATATTAATATCTTCTAATATCTATAGAGATAATAGCAATCTCATTAGTCATCTATCCAGCTACTCTATTATAGCCTCTTAGGGGTATAAGGGTTATCACGTATTAAGTAAGGTTATTCGTGTAAGCAAAAGATTTCTTGATTAGGCTGTATATAAGGTAACCATTATTAACTAATATCCTAATAAAAATAGCATTGTCTAATAGTACATCTATCTTAAAGGCCTCATAGCTCACTTTTTCTAGTTCTTTTTAGAATTTCCTTAGTTAGTCTTACTCCCGGGGACAACTTTTCCTAAGAGCTATTCTTTTTCCAATTCAGGTTCCTCTTTAGCAGTAGGTTCATGGAATCAGACCATAGATAGCGCAATAGTAGTAAAGGTAGTATTATTGACTTAATAGCTTCAATAGTCTAAGCTAGAGATTTAATAGGATTACTACAATAGGTAAGGTTATTATAGTTTAAGATAATTATAGGATAAGTGGTTTAGCTTACTATAGTTATAGCAAAGGAAGGGTATAATAGTCTAAGTTATATTAATAATAGTATTTAAGGTGTCTATAGTATCAAGGTATAAGACTAGAGCTGGCATAGTAGAAGGAGGGTTTAGTTAGAGAAAGAAGGGGTAATTTACATATTAATAGTATAGGGAGTCAATTCAGTTAACTTCTTTAATATTATTTATAATATAATACAGATCTTTAATATATTATATATATATTTCTATAGTAGGCCTACTAATTATTCCTCTTCATATCTCTTAATTAATCACTAGCTTAAGATATAAAATTCATACTTAGTTAGACCATATATAGCCTCTAGATAGAAGAAGCAGCTATTTAAATTCAGTAATAAAGTTATAGAATAGTCTTCTACCCTGTTAGAGATTACTAAGCTGGTTATTTAACTTCTCTATAAGGTATTAATCTTTAAAGAGTATACAAATATATCAAAAGAAGGAATCTAGTGTTTTAAAGGTAACACTTTCCTTTATTAAAGTAGAGCTATTAATACTGTACTAAAGATAGATTTAATCTCTAGCTACTCTAGAGAAGTAGCTATATATATAGGATAGTTAGGCAAAAGTATTATTAATTATAGCTCTATTAATAACGAGCTTAGTCTCTAATCTAAGGATAAAAGGCATAAATTCAGTAGGATTTTTATAGGTATACTTATCTATATGTCTAAGTGCATGCCAGGGCTTTAATAGAAGTAATATAGGCTCTTAAGTTAAGGCAGTTAGTTTAGGTATAGTTTAAGGAGAGGGAGTTAACTAAGCAAGAGTTTATTCTAGATTATTAATTTAATTCTATAAAGTAGTAATCTTTTTCCTTATAATATTATTTTTAGCTCTTATATCAGTTACTTCAGTCTATATAGCTATTATCTAATATAGTAACTGCTGCATTAATTCTTCAAGGGCTATAGCACCTTATAGCACCTATTCTTATTATTTAGGGTTCATTATTATCATTATTTATTTCTTGATTTATAGGTATGATATTTAGCTTTCTAATATTACAGACTAGTCCCACCTTATGCTTAATATAAGGGCATATTTAATTAGAAAGCTAAATATAAGAAAAGAAAGAGAAAAAGAAGTCACAAGTTCCAAGGCATATACAGGTTTATATGATTAACAGGAAATAGGGGCTTCCGCAGGTATTACCTAGCAACAGGGATAGTTCTAACCCCCGAGGGCAGAAGCTGGCACGTAGCCATAGGCACGGAGCGTAGGTGTAGGCACCGGGCAGGCGCTAGATCAATAAGGCAGTCAATGAGGCAATATCGTGAGGGCTTCGCCCGAACACCCTTCATGAGGTCAGCTCATAACATTAATAGTACTATAATTTATCTGAATTTTATTATAAATTATTAAGCTGATCTAGTTTAGTGTAAGAAATATAACTATCTTTTAGTATTTCTAACTTTATTAATATTCCTAAATACTTCTTTTAGCTTGATCTTAAAGTTCTTATAGCTTATAAAGATTATTTTTATTAAATTATCCTAGTTATCTTTATTATTAGTAGTATAGTAGTCATTAAGTATTAGTTATATCTATTTAGTTATTTTATTAGTAAGGTATAATATAATAAAGATAATTTTCTACTTCTTATTCTGAATTCCTTTTTTGTCAAGATATATTTCTATATTAACAAGGAATGTCTTGAGCTTCAATCTAGTTCTATTAAAGTTTATAGATTTTAGCATCTTTATTTTGAACTATTTATTACTATTAGTAGTACTATTATTAGGTTCTATTACTTAAGCTTTAAGTTATTTAATATAGTTAACTTGTTCCTAATTTTACTTCTTAAGTATTTTAATATAACTAGTAAGACAATCTATATACCCTTTAAGTGTCTTAAGTCATTCTATAGGGTCAAGCTCCTCCTGCTATTAGGTTGCTTTACCTTTAGTTAGGATAGTAGAAGGTCCTAGGGCGTTAGATACCATATTAATTATTAAGTTAAGACTTCTCTTTTGTAATAAGGATCTTTAATTGTTAGAAACTTTGGTCTGTTACTATCAGAGTATAACTAGAATAGTTATATTAATAGAAAAAGTTAATATATTCTAATATATAAAAGGCTAGATAAGTATAAAGTCTTAAGCAGATAGGGTAAACTAAATATCTTATTTAATAGAAAAATATATACTTAAATTATCACAGTTAATTAAAGATAGTAGAGAAGAACTAAATATATAATAAATAAGTATCTTTATATCCTTTATAGAAATATAGAATATATAGAAGTTCTCTGCTAGCTTGATTATAGAGAATATAGAAATCCTCTAATTTCTCTGTTCTTAATATAGCTATTCCTAACAGTAGCTCTATTGCCCTAACCCTAAGGGTTACGGATAATCCTTTGTTCCATCTTGCATTAGTTTCCGTGCATGGGTATCCAAATCATTGGCTGTGACGTTCGGGTTTCTCTGACAGCAATTCAAATCAAAAACAAACCCCATATCATTTAATTTTAGAATGCTCTAAATATAATGATATAAGAAAAAGCACGATTGGAGAACTAGATATAGATAAAAGAAATTTATTTTTCTTATATTCTAAGCTAGGGACCCCAACTCTAATTGAATACCTAAAAAAAACCAAGATTGTTACAAGGAAATGGATGTTATTAGAAGAAGAACTGCTTCTTATTCAATAAACCACATTCGTTTACTTTCCTATTGTAGTTGAAATTTCCAACGCTTAACTACCCTGCAGAGGGGCTCTCATTGTTTTCCTAAAATTGGCATATTTCCATTGGTGTATTTACTTCTTAGCTAGCCCAAGTCCATTTCCTAAAAGGGAAATGGCAGACCTTACATAGTCTATGACTGGCACAAGGTCTCTAAAATGGAAGAATAATAATAATAATAACCCAAGTTAGAGACCCAGACCTAGACTGGGTCACCTAAGTGTAACCTGGACCTAAAGCTAGGTCAGAGTATTTAACCCAAAACCCAACCCAGGCTAGGTTGGGTCCGGGTTGGGTTTGGGTTATATTAGGTCATGCGGAAGCCTAAAACTAGTATAACAGACTACCTACTTTAAACAACCAGGAACGCCTTTACAACCTATAGCTATACCACTAGGGCCTATGACAAGACAAAGATTACAGCTTCTATAATCTTAAGAAAAAATACTAAGACCACTCCTTATAATTATATAGTGTCTTTACAATCTAATAATCTCTAGTATAATAATAAGGTACAAGGCAACTATACCCTTAACAATCCTAGGATAATAGGATGTTAAAGTATTATACACAGAACAAAACAGACTTTCATACAATATAGATATTAGCCATCTATAAAAAGCATATAACGAAGAGATCAAGTACCGAGGAAGTAAGGATACATTGAATATATATTGCTATATATTCATAGAACTCTATAAAAGAACTAGGATACACACTATTAAAATAATAAAACAAGTCTTCTAGATTATATTAGAAGATAGCATACTATAGTTTTACTTCAACAATATAGAAGCATAAATCTAGCTATAAATTAATCTTATAGCATCTATTATAAGCAACTATAAAAATGATGAGTATTTATAATATATAATGTTACGGGCTAGTCCCGCCTAATGCTCACTATAAGGGCATGTCTGAATAGAAAACGTAACATAAGGAAAGGAAAGAGGAAAGAAACAACAGGTTTTTCACAGGCATACCACCTTATAAGGAAAGGAGGAATAGGAGCTTCCGGCAGCGGTAGGCTCCGTTCTGGAGACTCTGGATAGATGGGTGTCATGTGGTTCCGAATAGGCGCCGTAATGCA
The DNA here is from genome assembly GCA_022814505.1 of Talaromyces liani. Taxonomy (NCBI): domain Eukaryota; kingdom Fungi; phylum Ascomycota; class Eurotiomycetes; order Eurotiales; family Trichocomaceae; genus Talaromyces; species Talaromyces liani. The sequence continues at coordinate 26,312 of JAKLNL010000057.1, forward strand.
GGGTAATCGGGACTGGGTTGGTTTCATATCTGGGCAGGCAGTCGGGATCTGGGAATAGCTTCATGTCGTGGGGGTGGCTGTTGTGAGGGCTTCGCCCGAACACCCTTCATGAGGTCAGCTCATAACATATAATGTAGAATAAATCACACTAAACAATGCATCTGAGGTTTTTTTCCTCTTGCAGTCAAATCTTATATATAGTGATTAGTGACTCAGATACACTTTCACTGACAAACAGTATTAGAGTATTAGAGTTGCGACAAGTGTATCCAAAATTAAGTAAATATATGCTTTATTCAACTTCTATGATGGGTCATCTTCTGTTTTAGGACGTATAGAAAAGCGTCTAAAAAATCTGTTAATTCTTATCCAAGAGAAAATAATAAACAGACCGCATCAGCTACGTATAATAAGTAACAGATCAGGTTGCTGAAATGTGACACATGTAGTATTTTGCTTAAGTCCTTTCTGGCTATAGCAGATAGAATAGCTAAAAGCCTGGAATAATCACCTAGCCTGTGCTTCTGCTAGGCCGCTCTATATACTAAAACCTAGCCCTAATCCTACTCACAGTCTCAAATAACCTTAGCTCAAATTTAGGCTTAACAACAGCAGGAGAAGATTGAAAATAAGGATATGTTAGCAACTAATTCACTTAACTCTTCTGACCCTCCTCTAGCCTGGGCAAAGCTTGGAAGATGAATAGTGATTGACTGTTGGTTCTACACGGTCCCAGGTCACGAAGCAAGGATTGGTGTAAGGCTAGTCCGGAAAGCCTACAGGATGAGCTGATCAATATGGTTGAATAAACTCAAATTGATAACTGGTTTCTAGAGCTAACTAGTGGGCGAACATAAGGCCTATATATACCCGAGGATTCGGTCCCAAATAGGCAGTATATCTAACAACATGATATGTCATATTAACGGAGAATAAATATGAATTTATTCCCGGATCATAGACTATATGTATGATCCACTTCTACCTAAGGATATCATCCGGATATTGCACGCGTACAAACACGTACGAGAGCGTTCGTACGTTGCAGCCATATCCTCCGGATCAACGTACTATCCGGAGTGGGATATTGCTTACGTTCCGATATTGACTATTCATTCCTAGACATGCAATACCCTAAAAATATTTACTAACTGCTCTTATGATAACATCAACGGTCATCTCCGGCTGACTCAGGAAAGGCGAGTGTCCGGAATTAAACGTTTCCACCTGGATAGAATCACCTGCCGCTTGAATCATCTGCAATTGAAGTTGGTATGGTATGGTCTTGTCGTTCTGGCACGTCAGGTAGGTTGTGGGTATGTGTTTGTAAGCCGCGTACGACAGAGGCGATGCGAGGCTTTGAGCTGCATGAGGCTTTAATCTGGTAATCCATTTCTCTGCCTCATCTGATTCTAAATCATTATAGAAGAGCTCCTTAGGAATCAAGACATGGAGACAACCGTCCTGAATCAGAAGCTTTGTTAGTGTATCTGGTTCTTTACGTATAGAGAGTGAGATATGGGAATTCGGTATACCTCTTCTTTCAGCGCTGGCGCAGTATTTTCGATCCCGCCAAGAAGACTGAATACCGATTCCCCTACATTGACCATCCATGAAGCTAGAAAAACAAGGGCGACTACGCCTCCTTGTAATCCCTTCGCTTCCCGTTCAGCTTTGCATAACCCTTGCAACGCCTCGCAGCCGGGAATGCCTCCGTATGAATGCATCACGATTGCGACGCTTTTCCCGTCCTCAACAAACTGCTGGACTTCGGCTCGAATGAAATTGACATCCTCCTGAAATGACTTAGATGAGGGTTTCGTGACGCTGGGTAAGGTGAGTGCTTTCACTGAGAAGCCCTGTGATTGGAGAGGCGGGCGGATCAGATCAAAACAGCTCCCGTCATGCCATGCACCGGGGATTAAGAGCACGTCTTTGGCGGACATTTCAAGGAAACAACTGTCAGATTTGGCGATGAGGTTGCGATTCTAGGATGTTTAGAAAGAGTGTCTGGGTTCTCCCGAAGCCTTTTGAATGAAAAGTGCGGGGTACACATAGCAAAAGCAAAATCATACTCGGAAAAGTAGACATACATCTGAATTATCGGACTTTGGACAGCCAGGTTACCAGTGCAATTGACGATTTTGATTCTTTGCCGTGTGATTGTCCGGCCTGTAGTTTACCCAGAATCTACGGACTTCTGATTTGAGTTTATAGCCGGTAGGTACCGGTACTGCGCGGGAAGTATGTTCCAATGAAATCGTCCTGGAAATTTTTTGCAGGTCATAACTCCGCTGGGCGAAACTCCGACCGGAGAAGTGGCTCTGAACCATCCAGACAATGCCAGATGGAATTCATCATACAGAACTCCACGCAATAAAGCTTTGACTATCGGAAAGTGTACGGTTAGTCACTCCTTAGCGACGTCGTCTCGATGCTAGCAAGAGGGAATTCACGGCCAGATCGGAGGAGACGTTTTGCAAAGGTAAACCAAAGTTCTAGTTACCCGGACTAATTGCTAACATTGATGGCTCATGGAGGCATGTAATCATTGCAGACGCAGAAAATCACGTTGCGATGGGACTCGGCCGGTCTGCACTCGATGCAACCAGCTGAGTTTGCCATGTGTCTATGCTGACGTGGATAAGAGCCAGCCAGGAAACCGGAGGTGCGGCTTTGTGAAATGCACGAATAGAACTGAAGATTTCCTAATGTAGAAATGCAGGGTTCGCCGCAGTACTAATGCCGTTCATGGTCAGCGGCCTTTGCATGTCAACCCTGGGGCTGCCGTTGACAATGATCAGCAACACACATCAACCAGTCAACCTTCAATGGACAGGAGCTTGCTACAATCGCCACGCATAGACCTGGACTCTTCACATGCACAATCTCCTGAATCTCCGGCCTCGAGAACATTGGATACTAATGAGTCCGTCTTTGGAAGCCTTCGAGATGTCAGATATTTTGGTAGGCATGATCCTCATTATAAGTCTAATTTGGAACCTGATGTTCTAATCCGAGAAACCCAGGACCGTCATCAGGGGTTTCCCTCTTATCTTTGGGCAGGTCGCCCCGGAGAGAACATGATAACATCAGTCGCAATATAGATGCCCCCTTCCGAGAAGGCTGCTGGTCAGCGTGGATGCATCCTTGTCTGGAAGGTGCATTCCAGAGGCGGACATATTTCCCTCTGCCGTCGTGGACCGAGGCTTTTTCTCTAGCCCACGAATTCTTTGATCAAGAGAACATGACAACACCACTGTTTCATCCGCCTACGTTTATGGCACTACTAGGAAGACAGTACTGCAATGAACTCGACGACGATCCTGCTTGGTGGACGTCATTGAATGCCGTCTTTGCCATCACCAAAAGAAGGCGCCTGGAAAGGGGGATGTGCAATCCTGATGAAGAAGATCTGCCGTGGAAGTACGCTGCGAATGCCCTAGACGCAGTTTTAGATGTCCAGATGCGTAATACACGGCTCTTATCTGTACAGGCGCTGCTAAGCCTTGCCTGGTTCTTCGTCGGGACACCAAACCCCCAGCTCAGTTTTATGCTGGCCGCAAGCGCTGTTCGACTGTCACATTCCATTGGGTTACACAAACGTGATTGCCACTTGTCGCTCAATCCTATAGAAGTTGAACAAAGAAAAAGAGTTTTCTGGGTGGCCGTGATAATAGATCATTATCTTTGTTTTCGCACTGGCAGACCGCCTGCCCAAGACCCAGGTGACTTTAACCTTAATATGCCGCCAGAACTAGGAGAGGATGGTTTGGGATCCATCCTAGTAGGGGACGGTGTCAGAGTAAATGCTTTTCGTGCGAATGCCCATTTATCTCACATTGAAGCAGAGGTGTATAGTCGGCTGTACACTAGTACTGCATTGAGTTCAAACACCCAAACTATGGGTGTCATTGTGCAGAAACTCGATGGTCAGCTGAAGCGGTGGAAAGATAACATGCCGATCTTCCGACCGGATCTCCTTGCTTTTGGTGCAGAACACCCAGTGATCTTGCGACTACACTTCGCCTACTACAACTGTTTGATTGCTATCCATCGCATGAATGGCCGCCGCTACTGGACGCCACATATCTCTCATCCTGAAACTCACTATCCAAGCAGCATTCTTGATTCGATTGACAAGTGTGTCGATGCGGCTAGAGCTATCTTGAATTTACTAGACCTAGTTCCATTCAGGTTGACAAGCTTTTGCTGGTAAGTGCCATTATTTGACACCCTTCCCAGGCCCATGATATCTTACCTCATTTGGCGAGGAACCATATTAATTGAATGTTTCTTTCAGGGATATCATGCCTTTTAACACAAACGCCCTTGTGATTCTTTTCGTTCATATATTGCGTCAGCCGCATAAAACCACCACTATATCGGACCTACAATCCATGGAGAAGGTCCTAGGACTTTTACTAGTCTTAGAATCTCCACAGACTGCGAGTTATATTCCACAAATTAGGATCCTATGCAAGGAGCTATGTAGATTAGCTCGTGTCACTATTGATAAACCATGCAGACAGGCACCAGAAACCTCTCATGAAAAGCAAAATGTCCAACAGAGTACTTTTTCTGTTCCTAGCATTAGGCAGCTCGGAATAATAAACCAAGGCGGTTCGTCTGCGAGAGGTTTAGGAGATGGGACACTACGCCAAAGCACACAAGCTGATGCTGCAGATGATTCTATGCTATCCTTGTGGGACGGAGTGGGAGATCAGTTTCAAAACGGTATGCCATTTTCGTGGAATGTCGATGAGTTTTGCAGAGACTTCTTCAATGTGGACCAAAGCCTAGAGAGATAAATATAACATGTTCAACGTCTAGAGGAAGATTTATAGAATGTGTGTTTGCGTTCATAGCCATTGTGAAATAACACGACAATAACAGTGATGGAAATTCTATGAGCATTGTACATACTTAGGCCCACTCAGGTTTGGACCGCCCGCGAATTCCAGATGGTGTCGTATATGACAACACCGATTTGCTCAATTTAAATGGAGGTGCAAGGATTTCAATCTCTTCTTCGATTCCCCATTCCTTTCCTGTGACCTTCTGGAAGTATTCTGGGTCTTTGAAGATGTCAGGACGACTGCGTTTGACCGCCTCGTATGTTTTCATGATGAGGCTGGACATTTCATCATAGTGTCGGACCCGGAAGCCGTTATTTCGCTGGCGGAGATGCTCTTGTTGCTCTGGAGTGTATTGGCCGAGCTGATAATACCAGACGTTATATTGCGTTAAAGAAATCTCAATGTCAAAGGTAACATCTTCCTTGCTTCGAATAAGAAGTGCATGGGTAACTGCAGCAGCCCCTGCAAGGCCCATCTGGTAGTCCGAATTGGCTGGATTGCATGTTTAGCAAGTAAGCAATATAGTCCAGAGGCTGTTTCTACATTCATGAACAAGTGACTTCGACTCACGCAAAAGTGGAACCACTGGCTCATCCAGCCCTAAGAATCTCCCTTGCAACCACGAATGGCCAACAAGACAGTCACTAATCTGCTGCCATCCAGCACGATAAGATAACGGCCCTTTAAATCCGTAGCAGTTCTCACGGAGGTATATCAGCGTAGGATTGATCTCTCGAAGGCCGTCTGCACTAAAGCCCAGTCGTTCCAACACTCCGGGTCGGTAACCGTCGACGAATACATCAGCAGACCGAACTAGTTCCTTGAACTTTTCACGATCCTCATCATCCTTCATGTTTATGTTGGTGTCCTTTTTACCGGCACTGAGATCCACCCACGTGATGGAAATATCAGGGAGTTTGTTCCATGTAATCTTAACAACTTCGGCCCCCAGAACCGCCAGCACTTTTGATATGACAGGTCCGGCAATAACCCGGGAGAAGTCAACGATTTTAATTCCATTCAACGGTCTGCTCTTGTCAACCGCAGCTGGCCATGGTTTCCTAGCCGCTGCTCGCGACTTGAGTGTATACAAAGGTTCTTCTGCCATGATGCGTCCCTGACTAACGTTAGCTAGCAGGATCTTATTGAAGGGACCTTTTACGGCTTACATGCTCCGAAGAGAAAAATTCTTCTGGGGTGTAACAAACAACTCCTGGCTGGCGATACTGATCATTGGCGGTCTTTTCAATTGTTTTCGAATCCCACTGAGCCACTTTGTCCGCATATATCTTTCTCGCGTCGTCATGGGTGACGTCCTGCTCTGGCACACCGAGCATCTTCATCGTGTGTTCTGCGTTCATGGAGCCATGAAGATGATACCAACGCCCATCTTTGGTCTTGTAGATATTCGTGCACTGCCGGTGGATGGGTTTCTCCATATCATACAAATCGCCCATCTTGCACTCTCTCATAATGATCTCATTCTGCAGAATAGATTGGCCGTTCACAGTGGGAAGGATAATCGACATAAGAAATAACGTTGCGATATCGCTGTAAAGTTAGCTTGCATACCGCCTCTTGGATAAGGCGCTTGCTGGACTCACCTATTTACTTCAATGTCTTGATAATCAATGCCATATCGATCTTTAGCAACGGCACTCGCCGCAATTGCTACAAGGGCATTTAGAGCAGAGCTAGATTCCGTAATCTTGCCTGGGGTGGGTACAAATGGTTGAGAATCATCTCCGGAAAAGGTAACATGTTTGGCGGCTTCCTGGAAAGCTTCAGGAAGGTTGAGTCTTGTATCACCAAGCAAAAGCCCATGGAGTATCCTCATCGACTCATCTTGCACTGAGTAGGCAGTCATTTTGGTTCTTGTCTGTAGCTTTCTTTCGTTCCTTAGCAGTGATATACGAAGTACGGATAATGAGGTCGACCATCCTTTTATGGACCGTAGCGTTTATTACGCGATAATGATACTGTATTTCTTGCGTCCCCTTGAGAACACCGCTCTTCGGGGTTTCGATGCTCGACGGAGTTTTGTTCTCGACGGAGTTTCGGCCGTCGAGCCTCGCAGTATCCGATGTCTTTGGCTGGGGACCTACGCAGCCTTATGCGAAAAATGCTTTTTTAACTTGATTATTGCAATATTTTTAAGACGTATTCGTAATTTAAATACTGCTGTCTAGACACCGTATATTTCCAGTGCGGAATTCAAGAACAACCTCAGCTTACCAAGGAAACGGACATTGACTTCGTGATTATCTTACTATCGAACTATACCTACCTAATGGCTACTTGGCGTCAGGGTGAATTTGGCAAGCGCCCAGTGCGGGTTGCCAATTGTTCTGGTTATTGCGGTATGTGCAGTCTCATTATCCCCCTATTCTGGTCACTGACGGTGGACCCTAGGCGACCCAGCAGAAAAGATGTACGAACAAGCTACACTAGGGGAAGTTGACTTCATCACTGGCGATTATCTGGCTGGTATGACAATGTTGATAGTTTTCGAGGTTCACCGGTACTAAATAAAGGTTAGAGGTGAACATTGCGCGTAATTCCGAGGCATATGAGGCAGGAGAACATCCGGGATATGAAGCAACAGCCTGGGAAGGACTAAAGCAAACGATTGAGGTTCTTGATCAAAAGAAAATAAAAGTCGCAATTAATGGCGGTGCGCTGAATCCAAGCGGGCTCGCTAAAAAAGTTCATGCTTTGGTAAGACGGATGACGCTTCGTGATACTAAGTTAATTTCCGCTAGATTCAAGAAAAGAAGCTCGATCTTCAAGTAGCGTTTGTGTCCGGAGATGACATACGCGCCCATATCGGCACGACGTTGCCCAAGACGACAGAAGCAATCTGGCCGCATCTGGATTTCGTTCATGCCAACACAAAAGACATCATTTCATATGTCAAGGGAACGGACACTGTCCCTATTGTGTCTGCGAATGCTTACCTCGGCGCACGAGGCATCGTGGAAGCATTTAAGCAGGGGGCTGATATCGTGATATGTGGCCGTGTTTCCGATGCCAGCCCCGTCATTGCGGCAGCTTGGTATTGGCATTCATGGACTGCTAAAGACTATGATAAGCTAGCAGGGGGGCTAATTGCTGGCCACTTAATTGAGTGTTCAGCATATGTGACAGGGGCGAACTTTTCCGGATTTACCAAATACGACCGCGAGCTTCTTATCGACCCTGGATTTCCTGTCGCGGAAATTGACGCTCACGGATCTTGTACAATAACGAAGACGCCTGGAACTAAAGGTACTGTTACTGTGGATACTGTGCGAAGCCAGTTGCTGTATGAATTACAGGGAAATATTTACCTTCATAGCGATGTCAAGGCTGTTCTCGATGGCGTGCGTGTAACGCAGATAGCACAGGATCGGTGAGTGCACACATTTCTCTCAAAATTCACCCATATACTCAGTTGTTTCAGCGTTCGTGTTACTGGGATTCAAGGGCGCCCCCCAACGGCCACCACAAAGGTTGCAATCTACTATAAAGGCGGATACGAAGCGCAAATTTTGGTGAACGCAAATGGCTATGCATATGCGGAGAAATGTGACCTATTCGAGCGTCAATTGAGGTATTTTCTGGGAGACCAAAACTTGAAAAATCTCAGTGTATTCGAGGTTCAGCGGTATGTCATTCGAGAGCGATCAAAATTCTCACTATTAATATGCTAGCAGGATTGGAGTCCCTGCCGAGAACGCTTCCAGTCAAAATAGCAGCACTATGTATATTCGCGTCTTTATCTCAGCCAAGAAAGCCGAATATGTCATGGCAGTGACCCAAGCCCTGTCCAAGATCTCACTAAAACATTTCTCGGGTCTGCTCTCCCATGTAAATTTACATATTCTATAACAATTCTGACCTTGATGTTATTAGGCTTTCATTCGTCCCTCGATTTCCGCACTGCTGTTCCACGCCCTTTTCTTACGTACTATCCAGCTCTTTGGCCACAAGCTGCACTCGACGAACGAGTTCATTTCCTTGTCCCGGAAGGAGAGAAGGTATTTTCTGCCGGCCATCCTCCAAGTTACGAAGATTTAGGAAGACGCGAAAACTACGAAACCGCGTCACCGGTTTCATTTAGTGGGCACTACCGGTCTGTTCGCCTAGGAGATCTTGCCTTAGCTCGCTCTGGGGATAAGGGATCTAATGTGAACATCGGGATCTTTGTGCACTCAGAGAAGGAGTGGAGCTGGTTACGATCCTATCTAACTCGCTTCCGAATGCAAACATTAATCGGAGACGATTGGCGAGACTTCTATATTGAGCGGGTCGAGTTTCCCCATATCTATGCGGTCCATTTTGTGATCTACGGCATTCTTGGACAGGGAGTGAGTAGTTCATCGCGCCTCGATGGTCTCGGAAAGGGATTTGCCGACTACATTCGTGATAAGATTGTGGACGTCCCGGAAGAAATCTTAGAGTGTAAATAATATCCGTGTAAAGCACTATACCGTACTATACGCTGTCGGAAATTAGTACACGCAATACATGATCCTTTGCCAATGACTCGATAAGAGTAACCATCTTCACCTAAGTTCTGAGCCTGCACTTATGTATGTACAGAACGGAGATGCTAGCTGACTAAAGACTAGAGACGCTTTTAGGAAGATAATAAATTAGGTAGAAGACTAGATTAGTAATGAATGTATTTCCTAAATGTATTTCCTAACACTACATCCCAGAAATCTGTCATGTCGTACAGAAAAGGGCTACAGCGAGTAGTGCTCTATAGCTTACCGAGCCCAAACAGGCCATGAATAATTTATTATATCTGATGCAGTGTTCAGAGTATCCTTTATATAATTTTAAAGGACTAGTTTAATAGATGTTGAGAAGCTGGCACTCTAATTACTATAGATATATGTTAGAAACTTAGAATATAGGATAAGAGATTAAATCTTTAAGAGCTATATAATATTAGGCCTAGATTACTCCTATCTAAGTAGGGAAATATTTATGCGCGGTCCAGTCTAGTGTATCAACTTAGGGCACAAACAGAGAGCGCTATCGCCCTAGCCCGCCAAAACATATTGCACTCTCCATTTGTTGCGCAAACCTTGCTTTTATATTCCATATCATTGTTCTGGACTCAAGAGGACAACACTTCCAGAGATCAAATAGACTTGGCTCTGCAGACAGCATTGGACCTCGGTATGCATCGCCATGATTTCGCCATCAGCCATGCTCCAGATGATCCCAAGCCAATTTCCAAAGCATACTACAACCATGGCTAACAGCATATATAGGCAATACCAAAACCCTCACTTCCGTGAATTAAAGTCCAAAAAGAAAGTCTATTTTCCCTTCGCTTACCTCATTAGAGTTGTTCAGGGTCTATCACAAGCGTGAGTTTCAGGCCCTTGGCAAAGCGATATAAAAGCCCAACCTTAGACATCATTGCTACAATAGACTCGATCATTAACAGATGGCTCCTACTCCTGCCAGAATCAAAGCAACAGCTTATGAACAGCAGGGGTGAGATTAACGAGCTGTTATATTTCGCCAATATGTAAGTCCATGCGTAAGAATGCCTTCTTCGCAAAAGGAACCTTAATAGCACCGTTAACTTACTCCTCAGGGCGTTAGTTTCTTGTCATGGAGCATTTCCCAACATTATCTTTAACTCTCTAGAAGTTCTCTCTAGCTATGCCAGCTCTCCTCAGACTAATGCATTGCCAAGTGAAATAAAACAAGTCCACACCACAAGGTGCCTCTCATCTATCCAGTAGCAGGTTAGCCTCCTTACTCCCCCTAAACGCCCATTTTGCCACAGCCCCTTTATTATTTACATAATTGTAGTGAGCACTCTACCCTACTTCGCGGCTTGCACTTGCCTTCTGCGAGGCGGCGAGCTCATGGTCGCGCGGGAACACATTAGTGTAATCATAGGATGCCTAAAGGCGCTGGGCGACGTGTGGAAGAAGGGACGGAATAGTGTGCAGGAGCTTCAGGCCATCCGCAAAGAGATTATAGATGCTACAGGACTACCCAATATAAGAATAAGCAAGACAGCTTCTACAACTGGGGTGACAGACAAACCTTATCAGACACCTCCTTCGCTGCCATTTATTGGCTCTAGTGTACTGTCCTCGCGCATAGATGCGAATGAATTTGCTCAGCTGTGGCCATTGATGAATCAGCAGCTGGATGTCAGTACCTGGATTACTGATAACTTTCCAGTGCAGTAGCCGGCAGAAAACATCATATTTCATGTGGGGATACATCAAATTCTTATCTAAAGTGGGATACTAAGCACTCAGTGAGCAATTATTAGAAACCCATTATCGATTACATGGGTGAAGTGAGCATGAGCACATACTGAAATTAACCCAGTGAGCCTGACTACGGGCACATTTAAAACAGCGGTGGCAGCAGCTGAGAAGGGAATCGCTCACTCGTAATATTAAATATAGTGCGCATAATCACCTGCGTCCAATACATGTAATCATGGCTCACTACTTAGGCACGTCACTTGTTTTCGCTCTAATTTGGCCATGACATTAGGGTCTTGCAGATGTTGCATTATCAAGAATCAATGGAGATGAACTGGAAAGCCATATAATATTAACGACCTCTCCCTTCATATAGCGGCGTGCAAAGTAGCATAAACCATCATGAGGTACATGTTGCAACATTTCTGTCACTGATCCTGCTGAAATGTGTCAACTGGTATACTCTTAATTAGTTATTTCAATAGAAAGAGATGTGCGCATATAATAAGTTGAGGAAATTTAAGACTATTATAAATCGCCATTCAAGTACATTGCCACATGGGTCCCTTGCTAGAATATCGCATGGTTTGAGCATGTCCGCCACTCCCTTGGTTAATGTCACAATCAAGACAATCTCTACTTCACCAAGGAATATATCACCTGCTCCAGGTCCCGCCGCTCACGACCAGACTACGGGACCAAATGTCCCATTTGCTGGAATGGGTTTCCATGGTGTGCCTTTGCCATCAATCGTGGTGCTTTGGACGGTATTTCCCCACCAATTTACGGATATTCCAGGGAAGATGACAGCAAAGAAGATGATCACAGCAGAGACGGCCAGCCCCGAGTCAAGTGCAGCGGATAATACATAATTATACTTTGATAACAATCAATTCCAAATTCGAAACAGACGGAGGGGAGTACAGAACTTACTTTGGCCCACCACTGTGAGTACTTGCCCTTGATCCATTTATTGAAGATGAGCGAGACCACTAATGCGGACGTGTAATTGATCCCCGTCGCGGGTGGCACGTTACCAGTGCCCGCGAAGAAGATCGGCCAGTGTACATTTCTCAAGAACTTGTTTTCCGGCCACCTCCTCTTGGCAAAAAAGGTCGCAATTGGCAGTAGGGCTCCGATCCAGAACAGGTGTAGTAGTCCTGAGTATATCTTTCCTACGCTGTACAGTCGAGATGGTCCAACTGCGCCCCAGATAACACTTGACGAGAAGTTGACGCTGCCCTGAGGACATATGTACCCATTCGACTGGTCGGGACTACAGATGTCCTCCACATGATGCAGCATCCAGAGCAGGACCGCATTCTGCGTCAGCGAGCCGAGAATGCATGCGGTTAATTGTGCGGTGAATAGTGTGCGGCGCGGGATCTTGAGATATAGACCCAGCTTCATGTCGCTTGCGAAGAGCATTGCCTGACTTAATCCTGTGTACGCGTAGAACTTGAAGATGAGCAGCACGATGGGCTTGCCAGGAATAAGGTATCCAGAAATAATCTCTCCGAGCACCGTCAAGACGTTGCTGTTCAAATTTGCTACTGCGAATACGGAACCAGTTGGAATGAGATACACCAGAGCCATTCCGAACGCCAGAAAGACTCCCCAGACAGGCATCTCAGTGTGATACACTTCCTGCACCATAATAGTGAGCGCGAAGACAATGACAGTTAGAGCGGCGTACCACCATGATGGCACGTCTCGGTATCGCTCGATTAGACGGACGTGGATGTCCTTTTTCCGGTCAGGCTTCAGGGCGCCAAAAATGTCGCGCCAGTAATTGAGAAATATAAAGATGGGCACGCAAGACATAACAGCAAAGGAACAACCGTACGAGAGAGCAAACGTCACCGGCATGAAGATGGGGCTATAAGCCTGGTATGCCTCCTCGAGGAAGTTTCCATGTTGGTCGACAATGCGGGTTGCGTTGTATATCTGGCCGGCATTGTCGTACGTTGAGCTTCCGGAAAAGGGAAGATATGCTGTGTACCAGGTATTGGTGTAATAGAGAATCGGGGCTGTGAAGGCGAATATTGCTACCCAGCCGGCAAAGACATTGGCCTGTGCCCAGAAGGGAACCACCAGAGGTGAACCGTTGTAGGCAACTTGAGACCAGTCGAACGTGAGAGGCAGATAAGCAAGCCCTGTTGACATCCCGAAAAGGTTATTGACCACTGTGTTGTCTGTATTCCGAAACTGTCAGTTGTATGCGAGCATACACGATTCACACGACAATGACTCACTTGGCGCAGCCCAGCAGATGAAGGCAAAAGTACTAAGCCCCGTAAAAAGGAAGCCTGGGAGCCAGTACTGTATTGGGCATCAGCATAAATTAAAGGTTTGAAAATATACATGCGCTTTCCAGTTACTCACCCAACAAAAGGAGGCACAAAAGACAATGGCAAAGAAACGGTATCTTGAAATCTTCCACCCATTCGCTGAGAGATTGATCCTTGAGTGCAGCGTTTGAAACAGCGCGGCATTCGCCAGGGTCGAGGGCCAAATCATTTGGGGTGGTTCAACGATGAAGCGGTAGGACAGGCCAGCCATGCCCAAGCCGAATAGCTGCATGGTGAGACCGAGTAGAAACTGGTATGAAACTGGAGTTTTCAAATTGAAAAATGTTGGTGCGACTTGGGCCTGGATGATATCCGTGGCCCACGATGGCCCAAATGCCAGGTTCGACATGATGGTAACGACACAGTGCTCCTTGATATTGAAATGATTGTCCGGGTTGATGGTCACGTCCCAGCGGCCGAAAAGACGAACTGTCTTAACGGGCAGGATGCGAGCTAAGGCGGTACCAACTGGGAAGGCAAGCAACTGGGCCACGAGCGAGGAAATAGTTACAGATGGATACCGCATACTAAAGAATTGGTTGATACCAGTGCCGACCATGGTGAAGACGATACCCACGAGCCACATCCGCAACGTGTTGACCGGCGTCGAGGGATCGTCCGTGTTGGGCACATTGGCGCGAACCTCAGGGAACGGCGAATTATCGCTGTCGATGGTGTACACATCCTCGACACTACCAATGGCAGTGTCGATGACTTTTTCGCCGGTACTCGCCTCGAGATCTTCAAGAGCATGCGGGGAAGGGATATCACCTCCCTGGCTGGCGGTCTTCATGTCAACTCCTCTCTTCTGGTTTTCGTCTGCATCCATTTGGAGCATACGTAAAGCAGTGAAAACACAGTGATATAACAATGTGAGAAAACGTAGTGTGATGTGCTAACTCTCAACCTGTGTTTTGATGAAATCTTGGAACATTGAAGCACCTGACAATGTTGAGCTCGGGATATCCTCCTCTATATATACCTTATCAATGACACTCCATCCATCATCCATGGATGCATAGATTATGTAACGGCGTTCAAGCCAGGTTTATCAAAGTTGGCGCATAAAACCAATCCAAATGCCCATGAGCGTCGGTCGACAATGGTTGTCGTTCATGGAGACAGATAAGCGTGATTGATGCTCTGGGAGATAGGGGTCTCGTGCTCCAATGGATGGAAGGTCCAAGCCGATGCGGAGAAACCCAAAGCGGAAACTTTGCATTATTTAGAGTTAGACTAACTAGTAGCTCACCACCAGGAATAGTGTGGGTCTGGGAAGGTCCAGGCGAGCGAATCACGGCCATTGTGTTTGATATTTCTGATAGATAATACAATCTGAGTTCTCTATCAGCTTCCGTCGATTCGTCTCGGAGCTCCGTTATCCTAACAATAATGCAGAAATTGTCTCCAGCGTAGTCAAGACTATAATAGCGACGTAAAAGGGCCGTTCTCCCAACGAGCCGTACAATTTCTGCTATCTACACACAAGGTCATCATAATAAGACGTGGAATCGAAGTCATGACAGTATCAAAACACTCCTCAATCGTGATCATTGGCGCGTGAGTAGTTTGCGATATCCTATCCTCCCATCCAGTCGTATACATCATACATCTCAGCTAACACAAGATCTCTTGAAAGCGGAACGTTCGGTATCAGCACAGCTTTTCACTTGGCGAAGCGTGGCTATACCAATATCGTATGTATTGACCGCCACCACTGGCCCAGTCCAGACTCAGCTGGTTACGATCTCAATAAGATCATCCGGACAGAATATGAAGAAGAGCTCTATACTGAACTGGCCCTTGAGGCTATACGCGCCTGGCGACAGCCTATGTGGAATGGCATCTTTCATGAGACGGTATGTTGGCCATGTGAGAACTGATCATAATGTGACTCTAATCCTTGCTCGGATAGGGCCGAATAACGACAACCAGCGGGGATCCAGAGGCTGCAGAAAATCTAAAGGAATCTTACGATAATCTGCAAAGGGCTGGCGCAGCTGCCTCCGTTAAATTTGTCGACGGGAAAAAACAGATCGTCAAGTTCTGTCCTCAGCTGGCAAGCGCACCAGGTATCGATGAATGGAAAGGCCTTTGGAATAGCGAAGCTGGCTGGGCCCACGCCCGCAAAGCGCTGGAGAAGCTCGCGTCAGAATCGGAGAAAATGGGCGTCAAGTTCGTATCCGGTCGCAAAGGAACGATGACTGGACTAGCACTTGATACCAAGAATACGTTGCTTGGAATAAAGGTCGCATCGGGAGATATCATCAAGGCTGACCGATATATTCTGTCGACAGGAGCAGCATCTCCGGGACTGTTGCCCGAAATTCTGTCAACCCAGCTTTGGTCAAAGTGCTGGACTCTTGCTCACGTTGAACTCAGTGCTGAAGAGATTGAACAATGGAAAGGCATCCCTGTCATCGACAATATGGAATTAGGATTTACATTTGAGCCCGATCGAGAAACCAGTAAGCTTAGCCACCCTCTCGCTGGGTACAAATGCCATGCTAAATAATCCACCTCAGGACTTATGAAGATTTGTAACGCCTTTCCTGGTTATCAGTGCCTCCAAGGCGAATATACCGATCCTAAGACCGGCAAGAAGACTGCCTTCTCCGTGCCACGCTATGCCAGTGACCACCCCACAGACGGCATCCCTGCCGAAGCCACGGAAGGAATCAAGCGTTTCATCGCGGCTGTGATGCCGCAGTTCTCTGGCCGTCCCCTCGTACAAGCTCGCGTTTGCTGGTGCACAGACTCTCCCGATTCACACTATCTCATTGATAATCATCCCGAGCATCCAAGCCTGCTTTTGGCAACAGGTGACAGTGGCCATGCTTTCAAAATGCTCCCCATCATTGGCGACTATATTGTAGATGCTCTGGAAGGGTTGGAGCGTGGATTGAAGAAGGAGTGGAGGTATGGTGGTCGGAAAAATGTCAAGAATGTCACCAGGCCCGGAACCGAGGTGAAGGACCTTAGAAGTGTTCTAGGCATCCAAGATATAGACTTCAAATCGAAGTTGTAAATGCAGGGAAGGCGAGAATAGATTATTCTTTCCCCTAAAACCTCTTGTTTTGCGCTACTTCTTTCATCAAATTCTCTAATTAGCTTACAATTGACAGACAATGTTGATTAGTGAGCCATTCATGGTTCATCGGATCATGAGAGCTCCCAGGCTCCTTGACTTGTTTATGTGGGGGTTAAGGTAGACGCTAGTTATCGGCAATTAGTTATGGCACTTATTAATAAATACCCTTCTGATCCAGTCTATCTAGTCTGCCACACGCTCATCTACTTTTGATCAACTAAGGTATGAGCGCTTGTGGTCTATAACGAATCTAAAGTAGAAACTCCAATTTTGCATTTTCCATATTGTGCAACATATCCACTCGCTCAAGACAATGCCACGTCGTCGACCCCAAGGGCAGAACAATAGCAGCTGCATCAAGCGGAGGGTCCGCACCGGCTGTAAAACCTGCCGCACGCGGAGAGTCAAGTGCGACGAGAGCAAGCCCCGGTGCCAGAACTGCTTACAACGTGATCTTGCTTGCGACAATAGTGTCCAGTTAAAATGGGAGCAGGAATTCGAAAGTCGCGGTCTGGCTTTCGGCCGGCAAGGCAGATGGACTAAAAGCCGAACCCCGCCATCTGGTATTACGACAGAGCCAATGATTGCTGACCCGGCGATGGAGTGGTGCAGCTTTCCATCGGTGCAGTTTTATCATTTTATCAACTTTTGTTACAGTGACTATGATGATGTCGATGCGGACCAGGAGTGTGATGTGGACATTGAAGGTACAAGCGATGATAGTGTGGTTGGCACTCGGACAGCCGGGCAAATCTTTCCATCGCCAAGTGTCAATCCAAACCTTGCTAATATCGACGCTCATCTGCTAGAATATTACCTGACCCAGCTTTGTCCTCTTACTACATCATCTCGCCATGCCCCCTCCCCTTTTGCTCAACTTGTTGTTCCCCTTTTTAGCATCCCCGGCCAGGAAGATATCCTCCAGGCTGTCCTAGCGTTATCAGCTCGTCACAGGAGTGTCAGCGACCCGCAGTGGTCTCGCTCCGCTATGACACTGAAAGGCGGAGTTATCACTTCTCTCCGCAATAGGCTCCTCATTGCAGGGAGTCCCGACTCTACGTGGGACCCACAGATCCTAGTTATGATGATGTTTCTATGCCTTTACGAGATCGTCGACAATTGTGACCACCGCTGGGTGATTCACCTACGGGCCAGTAAAGAAGTCATCCGACGAAGCAGGCAGCTCGAAGAAGCGAGTCGATGCAAAGCGGACCTCGGTGGTCTCACTGAATTTACGGAACGCTTCTTTGCCTTCCAAGATGTCATCAGTAGGACGGCTTGTGGAAACTCGGCGCTCTTTGGGGTTGAGTACTGGGACGAAGGTAGTCAACCAGAAGCTATCGATTGCTGGATGGGTTGTAGTCCATCCCTAGTGAGCATACTATGCCATACCGTCGAAATAAGCCGGTTAAAGACCCAGGATCATATACCCCGCGACATTCTCGAGACAGAATCTGCGGAGCTAGAGCAGCGGCTGGAGGCCATGCGGCTCCGGACGGAAACGAGTCATATCGACAACACTCTAGTTTTGGCTGCTGAGCTCAAGCGCAAATCCGTTCTCTTATATCATCACTGCGTCCTGTACGATGCGGGCCCATCAACACCGTTTGTTTGCCAGCTGAAGAGAGAGATTCTAGAAGAGACATGTGAGCTCGTTGAAGCTGGGTTCGCCGCGGGGCTGGCGTTTCCGATTTTTGTCGCTGCAGTAGAACTGCACCCGACCGATGAACAACTTTTCTGCGACAGGAAAAACGGTGAGCTACTAAGTGGGAGACGACTGGTGTTAGAGACGCTGGAAGCCATGGAGAAATTATCTCTGTCCAACATTGCACGAACAAGATCAGTCATTCAGAAAGTCTGGCGCATGCGGGACATGTCACTCGAGGAGGATTACCAACCTCCTCTATCCCGCGGGGAGTATATCAACGACTGGAGTATTTTCGTGGGTCCATACAGCTCGAATATAAGCTTGTCGTAAGATTATGAAAGGATGGTAACATTGGCCATGGATATGTCCTGGCAACAAGGTAGGTGTTCGGAAAATTTTCCATCTCTGAGACATTATAACATTGACGACAGTTGCAGATACGCTCTATCTCGATGGATGAAGCTGAGGCCAGGAACACTGATTCGCAGCCCTGACATTACCACCGGCTGTTGATGTTTTCGCTACGCAGGCGAACCTCAATCCAGATTCCAAAATTATATTCCTGGGCAGTATCATCTGTATCATCTGGTACCTGTCATGATGTTTTTGCAAGATCTGTGCTGTTTTCCGCTTTCATGGAAATACGATTGGTCCAGCCGGTCTATTAAAGGGTCATCTTTATGCCCCTGCCTTCCTGATTTATTCCACATATCGTCCTAAAATAAACCCCGCCGCTCCAATCCATCGACATCAAAATCACCAGAAGTACTTATATCGGATATCACCGTCTCCAGTTGCGGTGTCGAAATTGGAAGCCGTTCCTATCATCCGTATCGCAGAAGCTTGACTGTAAGAAAGGACGCGGATGGCTCATTCGCCCTGCTCTTGTCGATAGGCTTGAAAATTGCTTCCGGAGGATTTGATGCTGTTGGTTGTGTTTGCTGGGCGTGCATCAGACGCGACGGGGGGCATATGAAACAAAGGCGCCAAGTCCGCATCTCGCAGGAAGCGGCCCATCTTGACTTTAGTA
Organism: Talaromyces liani; assembly: GCA_022814505.1. NCBI lineage: Eukaryota > Fungi > Ascomycota > Eurotiomycetes > Eurotiales > Trichocomaceae > Talaromyces > Talaromyces liani. The sequence continues at coordinate 45,524 of JAKLNL010000057.1, forward strand.
ATTGGTTGAGATGCGCCTGGAATTCTGCTGGTTCGTCAAGGAGCGGGTACAAAGTGACATCCTTGGACCAGCTCATCTGTTACAGAAGCCATTCAATGCTCAAGGGAATTCTCGCCAATTTGGGGAAGATCGACGATGCAAGGAACACCTTGGTATTTACAAAACAACCAATATCAGGGTTTCCGATTCCAGACACCAGTATTCCTGAATATCCTATGTATATTGTTCACACAATGCAATACATACAACGGCGTAACCGGTAACTGCAATTCTTCGCCATTCATATCAGATTTTTCAGCCCTGAATTAACCAGGGACCAGCAAAACTAAATACGCTGCTAAGCTCCAGTAGCATGATAGCTGGTAGTTGTGAGAGGATCCGCATTGAGGACGTAATCCCAAAGGATATTACTATCAATCCATCAGTTAACGCAACGAAACACTCTTGTTAACATCAACGGCCCATCAGGTTCACCTACCAGTCGCACCAGATTTTAGGATGGGCAAAATTCAAATTCAATAACATGTCATATACGATAATGTCCATGGGTAAAGTTTGTATCGTTCGTGGTCCTGGGCAGCTATCTACACTTCAGATCACCGGACGAAGAGATCTGCGACAAAAAGAATTGTGTACACAATTCCCTCATCATGACTTGATAATATTGTATGACCATGAACTTATGCAAAAGGAAATAGCAGGCCGCTATAGTAATAGTCGAGAAGACTCTCAAGAGTCTGCAGGAGAGATTTCTGTTGGAATTGCTAGACATGGCGACAGGCATCCAATGAAGCCCGTGAAATAATTGAATTGGTGCAATTAAAGACCTTCATAGATACGGATTGTCCAGAGCTCCGTCAACTCTATTGCTGACGTTCGCGTTATCTGATATTCTCGCATTATACTATCCGGACTAGAGGACTACTATCGTATTCTCCTCCAAACCAGCGCGTAGTTCTCCAAACCCATGAGATGGACTTTTGAACTGAGTCACGTTACTGTTATTTATAAGAACCGCTAGGCGCAGAGTAGTTCCAGCCTCGCAAAAGTGCTACTGGGCCGTAACTCAATCTACACTTCCACGGTGTCATGCGGACGAAGCCAGTGCCAATTCTGATGTGTATGCACTGGTCTTTCAGGGATACTAGCACTGACATCAATCTCCCAGTGGGAAACACGTAGACAAGCGAGCAATGCCGACGCTTCGATTTACTATGTTGAATTAAAGAACTCTACCTCCTTCCAAGGTTCCCATCTAGATTTATTTTCTGTAAGGCGACGAACAAATCAACGTCGGGATAATTGATACACTGGATGTACAACTTGACAAAAGTATACCCAGTAATCTCGGTTTCCCTTTCGAATACATAATCGATGGTTGCCAGAGACTCTGCCAGCTGCGCCTGGAATGAGACATACTATGTTGTAAGAATGGAGTTATTGTGGGCCGCAGACCCAGAAGTTTACTCAACAAGTCAACGTTCGCTAGAAACTTGATATTTCACTAACTTAGCGCTGGAAGGAAGTCTGGTTCTGCTCGACGAACATCATCATCTGCAGACCGACGGAGATCAAGCTCATCCATAGGCCACGTCAACTTCATTGGGTATCTCCTTGAGATATCGGTCCCAGAACTGGCATTGTTTATGTATATTAGTTTCCTTGAAATACTCATTCCATTTGCCACCACCCTAGACAGTGACGAATCACGCATGTAGTTAGTAAACAGCAACGGATTTCATTGTTGCGTTGGTTGGTAGTAACACGACCGAGCTATCTACAATACCAGAATCGACTCCTGCAATAATAGCTGCTGCGGCCTCTGCAATAGAATAGATATCAATTCATTTGGGTTGTTAATGCAGTAATTGGCGCTTATACTGGTATACGTGAGTTTCTCGCCTCATCTAAAATCTCGTAACAATCTGCCTTGACTCGCAGCTCATCGAGGGACAGTGACCCTGTTCCTCGAACCCGTGAACGATAACTGACTATCTGCGTCGAGAGTGCCTTGGAAACTGGGAAGCTACGAGAGACACGGATGGCTTAATGAAAGTTCCTCATTCTCATCAGATAGTAGATGTACCTTGAATATCAAAAGACCATGTCAGGCTTAGGATCACTTATATCTTGTTAAGATCGTCGGCAACGACGGACATTCACTCCCTCGGTACATATGTAGGTACCTAACTACGTGGTTACCTGGAGTTGGAGATATATTCTCAAAGCCGGCGCAAGCTCTTAATACTTTCCCCAATGATAAAATGATAAATATATTCAGTCCAACGGTGGAACCAACGCCGGCTAGAAGAGGTCACGCCTTTGGCAAGTCTACTTAATAGCTCACCAGAAAATGGATAGTATATCTTGACAACCGTGGTTATAAGCGAGGTAGCCGTGGTCCAGAGATAGTCGAGTCGTCGATAATTGTCGGAGTGGCATAGGCAGGCCGGCGAGGAATCGAAACTTTTGAAACATAGCGGTGATGGACGTCTTTCTGTGTCTCAATTTTCAACTTCATTCGGGTGCGTGTTACACAGTGACTTACAGTATACAGTAGCTACAAGCAGGGGAGGAAGCTCGGTAGTATTTCTTTTCACCAGTCTTCGAGGAGAGGCGAGCTCGCAAATTGCAGGTGGGAGGGCGTGGTTAGCCGTTGTCGAATGGTTGCAGGCACTTTGATCGCCCTTTGGAATCGACCTTGTGATGGTGTACGACATCGGCGAATATGTATGTAGTACTAGTACGTACGTACATCGAGTCATCGAATCTTTGATTGCCAGGCCAGTCGGGGACTCGGGATATTGGTGAATGCCACTGTGGGGCGCCATGCTGTGCTTGGCTTTCCTGACTCAGTCCTGGTACGATTCCTAGTCTGGACGACTCGCTGAACGTCCTAGACCACACTTTACCAAATAACAGTCACAACAGCAATATCGACTTGATTGGCGATGGGGATTGGACTGGGAGACAGTGGGGTGACTACCTAGGTACATTGCGTTGAGGCTGAAACCTAGGTTAACACCCAAAATTTCAAGGGATACATATTCATAGCAAACAACCTGGATATGCTGCTGACATGCGCTAGGCATTTGTTGTCTGTCAGATTTGGTCTCGACTCTAATGTAACGTTTCTCTCAATTTGGGTAATTGACTCACTTCTCGTGCCATTATTGGATCATGGGACGCCTTGGCTGGAGTGAGGAAGTGCTAGGCTGCGAGTCATCTACATGACTAGCGTACGGGGGGAGTTCACTGGCTATGGAGATTGGCGGGATTGAGGTCTCGACCCCCACAGCCCGGAGATTGGGCCTTAGAAAGCCAATAAATGCTGTGCGGCTGTAAAGAATCACACAGGGTTCATGGATTTGTTATCCCTTCCCAAATTTTACGGAGTACCTAGGTCTAAATAGCCAGGACGATTCGCAATGATAAGCAACATAATTCGAATATTAAATTCTCCCACATTTGGATCTCTTCGTTTTCCATTCCCTACACCCTACGCTCGCTACCATGATGAATGTCGCTCCTTTCTGGGTCTCTGTCGCCCTATTCAGCCTACAGGCTCTAGCAGTCCCTACCGAATCCGTAGTGATATCAGCTATGTCCACTACCTCTACCGCCACGGCACCAAGCTGTACATCTTCCCTGATCGCCAGTCTCTGCAGCTACCCGGAACCTGGCCCAGAATTCGCTGTCGCCATCGACAGTAGGGCCTCCTGCTGGGACTACTGTAACGCCCACCCTCCCTGCAACTTTGTTATTTTCGCTGCGGGCAATCCTACCACGGGCACAGGCACGTGCTGGTTGTATCCAGGTGAAAACTACGAGGCGACCGAAGGTAGTTCGAATTGCGCCAATCCCAGCCTGTCCGTGTATAGCCAACCGGTGTGTGCAGGCGGGAGCGCAACCACCACTGCTGGTGCCTGCGCGGCCACCGCGACTCCCTCTGCTATTGCCTCGGTCTGCGGGTATCCGGCGCCTGGTGACTGCTTTGACGATTGTACTGCTAGTGCGGGTGCATCAGACTGCTTGAGTCAATGTGCAAAGGCCGATTCCTGCAGCTATGTCGTCTTCAATCCGGGGAATCCAGACAACTCGCCGTATGCCTCGGGCAGTTGCTGGATCTATCCGAACGGCACATTCGACGCCGGGTCTGTGACTGCTTGTAGTGGCGATCCAACGCAGTTCGTGTATAGCAACTCGTGTCCCAAGCCATCACCGTCATCGTCTTCCGTTTCATCATCTGTTACGGAACGCCCTAGTGGCACTGCAACTGCGACCGGTACTCCGGGCTCAACTACCAGCGCCGCTACGGGCTCCAATGCCACTGGATCCGCAGGCACTAGTATGGAAGCAACTACTGGCAGCAAAAATTCCGCGCCTGCCGCCATCTCGTTCACGAATCCATTGGCCGTAGCCGTGGCAATATTTATATGGGGAGGCCTTTAATGAAACTGTGTGCATCAATTTTTTGTTCAACTAATCAAGTGAATGGGAATGATAAGTTATATATCCACGGACAGCCGAGGGATCACTCCTCGTGCACCTCTCGCTATTGTAGAGGGGTATGTTAAGTTTCCTCGCAATCAATTAATCTGTTGCTATCAATAGGTTGGCTAAGCATCTCGATAAAGGAAATTTTTGGTAATGCAGATATACCCATGCTTTCCAGGTTGTATCCGTCGAGCGCGGGTGTCTGTATTGTTGTTCACGAAATACCTGCTGAGATATAATAGATAAACAAGCATTATCGAGTAAATCAACTGGAAGCATAGACATAATGGTTGTCCTGGGGGCTATCGTTAATCGTGGTCGTCGCTGGCAAAGAATCGATGGGCAAGCCTCATCCCACGCATCGAGTACCTGCAAGTTTCCCACAAGTGCGATACTAGATCAAGATTCTTACACAGAGAGAAAGACTTGTTGACAATAGTACATGTCAAAACTTCGAGGTTGGGGTTATTGGATACCAAGACAACCCTTGTCTCATTTCCTACGTAGCTCAAGCGGGTTGTTGAGAGCATCTTACGAGCGGCGTTTGATCATCCACCCTAACCCTTCATTCTCACATCCATTAAAGTTAGCAGAGTCTCAAGATAGCGTCGTGTACACCATGTCTTTTCATGATTCTTGACCGAAACTACAATGTGTTGCAATGGGTGAGATATCCACGTGTGAGAATATACGAGGCCAGTGTAATTATATGTTCAATTCTAGGTAGTGAGAGCCCACCCTGAAGAGAACGCAACACCTTCATACCTTGTATGAATAATATGAGGCGCACTCAACGTCTAGCCATGGTATTCTTAAGTATATGCTAGATTATATATCTCTTGAAAGTGCCCACATTTAGTTCAACTCGACAAAGTTCGACCAGGAGTCCTGGCCCCCATGATTCAAGTCGAACCATGACATCAGATCGTCACTATTACCGAGATCTAGGCTGCTATCACCGAACGATCTATCGGCCGGTGATTGAGGAAAAGCTGAGTTCTCGGAGTTGTCGGAAAGAACGTTATCCAGGACTTTCGCGATAATTCTTGATCCTTGTCGACAGGTCTCGAAGTTTGCTTCATCTTCGCTCACAGAATCCAAATATGAGGCAAAAACACTTAACTTCTGGATGATCCAGGACCGTGATCGACTCATAAATTGGGATGATGCGGTTGACCGTTGTAATTCAGCAGTCAGTATACCTGCGGTAGGAAGACCCATGTAACATAGCTGACGTTACCAAAAAAATCATTAGCAAGGCCATCAGGAGGCGTATATGTGGACTGAAATCTTACATCCCATGAGAGATTCTGAAATGATCGGCCTGACTTTGTCAATAATGTAACAATATCTAGCAACGTAGAAATCACTTCACAGGAACTCTCAAAAAGCCCATCTGATTTTCGCCCGAGCCGTTTCCAGAGAATCCGATGCAACAGGAACTCTTGATATGTGAAGTCCATGTGAATATATAAACGGCTCTCCTCAACTTTACTGTCGCGAACTGCTCCTGAAAAAGCAGGAGACCAACGTAGAAATGCTGGAAGGTCCTGTTGCATCTGGCGAGCATCTAAAATGACATTTCTGTAAAGAGCGGGATATTAATTTAGCAACGTTTACAGTGGTGTATCGTTTTTGGTCCGATTTGACAATAAGCCTTTTTGATGGAGAGGAGCACATACTCGACTTTGGCTGCCAGATCGCTAGTTGAAACACACATAGATAGCTCTAAGACATTCTCTCGAATCAGACTTGTCATTAAAGCGATTCGGAGCTTGACTTCGTGAGTGGCCTCTCCGCGAGCGTTCCATCCATTGGCATCTAACTTCTGAAGAGCTAGATCTATTTCCTCGGGCGACGCCGTGATCTCAACGTGGCTAAGATCTCGTGGCATGTGGATATGACAATATCGCGAACAGATGCGGGGAGGTCGTCCAAGCGCAGTGGCAAATTCTTTGTCCATTGCATAAGCACTTGCCATCACTCGCTTGCGTATTTCAGTGAGGAAAAAGGGACAGTCTTCATCCCCACTCAATTGGTGCAACCCAATGGCGGACGTTATCGTGGATAAATCGCCCATCTTTTGCCAGGTCCGATAATCTATGCTTTGCTTAATCAGAACAGATGCCAGATGAGGAGGATGGCAAGTTAAATGCAATACGTACCGCTTGGTCCAACCATGTGATTTAGAAGCACCGTCTGTTGGGCTACAAGCCAACACATTGGATCGTTTGGAAGACCAAAAGTATGGCAATGCTGCAAACACTTCTCGCTAATTGCCATGGAGCTGCTACGAAGTTGATTCCTGTCCATCTTCCAAGGGTTCATTCGGGTAAAGATCTCATCATCTTCCGCGATGCAAAACGTAGCAGAAGCAAGCATAGCAAACAGCACTCCGATAGTTTCCCATCTTTTGGCAATTAAAGATGAATACTCAGGCAACGTCATTTTTGCATTTATTTCAACCTTTGTCGTTGCGTTAGAGAATAGCGTCCGCGATAGCGCCAGCAGCGAGGACTGGGTGTCACTCGAGTTCCTGACGGTTGAATCGTATAGATTCTCAATGGCTATAAAGAGACTATTTGTCCAGGATGGCCCCATGAACCAACCTGGGCAAGTCTTATTCTTGATCGCAATCACACTTTGGAACCAGTCCATTTTATCCAACTCACGCAATATCTCCATCCCTGATCGGATCTTTTCCATATCTGCGGCTGATTGATTCATAGCGCAGTTATCTTGGAACTGATATTGTTGGTCTTCATCGCATAAGTTGCTGTGGCGATGCTGTTCGGCTAAGATCTCCCCTGGAAAGGCGATGCCCATGATACCGGGTGCCAATGGTCGCCTTTCGGAAGGCATTCGTATCCGCTGTGACAAATATTTATCACTAGGGGTGACCTCGGGCAATGATGGGATAGCCAGGGCATGGCTCCGAGCTTTGACTGAGGATACATTCTTATCTAGGCGAAAGACAACCTGATTGTTCGGACGCCGCCTTTTTCGCCTCTGTGCCACAGGTGGTGTTTGTGGCAGCAGATTTGTTGTGGTGAGCCGTGTAAGCGGCGCAGGGTGGTAGAAGCATTGTGTAGCTTGATCGCGGGCGATACATCGATCACAGACAGGACTTTTATGGTCGCATCGAAGCTTGGATTTTCGGCATGGCTCACAAGAGGAGAGTTTTCCATTCCGACGAGGAGTGGCCATGCCTGCTGACGGCCGGCGCGATCCTGTCCTTGTGGTATATAGTGGTGATAGTCAACCAATCAACTAGTTCTTAGTGTATGCCCACTATACGAGGATTATTGAGAGCAGCAGTCAGAAAATAATCGAACACTAGAATAGGTATACTGAACAATAAGAGCGACAACAACACGTCCGTGTAAAATGGTCGGAATTGATCCCTAACTTAGCCTCTTAGGGTTAGCGCTATTCTTATCATTGATAATCCGAGTCCCGAGCTCCGATAATCCTAATCTGGTAATGTGCGGAATTTAGTCCGATGGCTTCTCGGAGTCAATTGCCCAGTCGGGAAACTCTTCCACCCACCCCGAATGTCTTGGACACATATAGTTCGAGTGTATATGGGGCTTGGTATGGAGGAATACAGATTTCAACCCTCATGCGATCTTTCGTACTTAGGTAGTAGACTTCACAGGATCTTGTATGTAATCCGTTACGCTACTGTCGGATGCCAATTTTAATGCAGATCTTGGGAGTGCTACAAGTCGCCGTTACCTAGGTATGGTTATATATATGGATATATATACCTACATGTAGGTCATGTATAACCTACGCGATGCCTTTAAAGAACATATCTAACAGTCCCGAGGTCTGTTAACTTACATAAAGGCTAAGAATGATTCTGTACTTGACCGAGAAATATGAGGCTATTACCTAATGGTTGCGGTCTTGTGGCACCTGCTGCAGTGATGTTGCCTCGAGTTGTTCCACAAGGCGGAGTCGCGTTTTACGGCAAGTTTATTCCTGAGGGAGTGAGCCTATTCCTGTATCGCATTACTCGTCAAGTCAAAATTAATGATGCTCAAATCTTCAGGCCATTCTCTCTTCTTCCCCTATTTGGTACCTAAGAGAACCGATGGCGTTTCCAAGCCTAAAGATTTTAATCCGTATCGATGGCTAAACCCATGCGGGTCTGGAGCAGCAAGAACCGGCTAAGAGAACAATCTTTATACCGTTTCCAAAAGGAGGGAATATGTGTATTGGAGCCCAGTGAGTGTTTTTGATAATCCACAAACGGTCTGTGGCGTAAATGACTGACAAGCCAGTTTTCATATGTCTTTGTCACAACTCGTCAAGAATTATCGCATTCTTGTTGCATGGAAGCAAATGCATATTGCCATTTATTGCTGCCAAATGCATCTAGCATATATTCCTTCTTTACGTTTTTGAAGTGAAAGTAACTCCTACGTACATATAGCTAGGCCCAAATAACATCGGGTTTCAGTCATGAATAAATTCAAAATGCCAGTGTACTCTCCCCAATTCCCTCACGGCGGCATAGATTTCGAAGCAACCAGCGACTACGTAGAGTTTCGACCGAGGAAACCCAGTTATGACCATTTCTTAAGCGCCGTGGAGCGGTTGTTCCGTGGTCGTCTTTCGGTCATCGTATTTTTGGCATTCGTTTTTCTATATTGAAAGGAAATGCCGCGTTTACATCTTGACGCTCCCTGCTAACAATGAATGGCAATCGAGACACATCTTAACATGTGAACCTGAATCGATGATAAGCGAAGCATTGTAATTGGGCATCACGGAGTAGTGAGGACAAGTCTTATAGGGAGAATTTATACACCTTAGCGGCTGAGTCTATGCGCGTAGTTTACTCCCATGTGAGCTCGAAAACTTGACCTTTTGTGTTGCCTTTGAACTATCGTTCATAAATTGTACATTCTGAGCATTTTGGTACCTTCTTCTGAATACATGTCTCTGTTGTATGTTCATGAATAATGCATTCCATCTGAAAGGTCTGGCAACCGTACCTGTAAAGAACCTATGAATAGCAACCTCGGCATGCTAATCAAGGCAGCGTTTCCCCGCTCCAAAGGGCGATCGGATTGAAACATGTCTCTTGATTAAATAAACGCAATCCTCGAATCTAGTGCCATATGCTTTGTAAGCATTAACATCGTTATAATGGCCAGCACGAAACAAGTCTCGGACGAGAATACACTGCAGACATGAGCAAAAAAACTCACACCGATAAAGCAATATTCACCAAAAGAAGTCGCCAGGCACAACACCTTATATGATATTTTGACCTTACGAATTTCTTGAGCGAGCATCCGGGCGGGGAAAAAGTATTTCACCCACCAGGCACGGTGCTCTGCCTAAAAATCTCTTTCGCTAACTCGTTGGCGTACATAGTTCTTCAAGGAGTCGCTGGAAAGGATGCTTCCAAGAAGTTCCGCAAGTACCATCGTAAGACGACTCTTGCTGAATATAGCCGGCTACGCATAGGTGACCTGGGTAGCGAAAAGAAGAAAGGCATATTTTTACGGTTGAAGCTCTTGAGTGTATACAGTGTTTTAAAAAAGAAACCTGTAGGTATATACCGCGCTCTTGAAGACATCCATAGAACCGGTTGGACTGGGCGCGAATTCTGTCTCCATAGTATGCTAGTCATTGGACGAAATCAGGAATAGGTTGGCAGTATACGTAGAAGAAATAATATTTCAAGGTCTCAATACGATACAGGAAAGAATTCCTGCTTGCTGTGATAATAGATTTAAATAAATATTGAATCTACAATACTAAGAACGACTGGGGTTAGGACTACTGGCTGACTGTTGAAAATATTTCGAGCGAATACAGAACGTTCGCATCCGTTACATACCAATACCAAGAATTCCCACTAAGGGTATACTCCTTTTTGGTGGAGTTGGTATTTGTTATACCGTTCATTACCGTTTTAGTTCCAACACCGACCGAACGGCACGTGATAATTCTGAACCCTAACAACATTTCATGCGTAGGTTACGTCGAGCAGTCTATAAGAAGATTTGATTAGATAAAACGACAAATAGTGTAAGAAAACACGATTAATGATCAAAGGGGTCCAAGAAGCAGTTTCAGAGTCTCACCATAAGACTTTGGGTCCAATCAAATAGTGATCTGAAATATTGTTAGAACACCTCCGTATACAAAATGTCGTATGTGGTGGTGAACTTAGGGCTAGGTAAGAAGCCCGTGGACCTCGGACGACACACACACCAGGGACAAGCAGCTCCAAATGAACATCCAGCGATGGCAGTCTAGAAGAGCCTGCTGACAAATGAAAACATGGATTCAAATATCATGAGAAGAATATATATTCAGGCGACTTGATTAATGACATCCCCTCAGTGGGGCGTAGTAAGTGCTTAAGTATGCCATAAGCTTCCAATATCCTACCGGTAGGTATTAATGGGCCATAAATCAAACATCAAAAGGTATGTAATCCGACCAAGCATCTGGTTCCGTTCTCCCCCCCTGCCCCCCTCCCCTTTTTTTTTTTTTTCAATGTCTTTTTAGAACAGCACCCTTTGACCTCCAATTTCGCCACTCTTACAGTATTACTCGGGAGACCAGGTGGTTATGAATCATGATCTATGAAGCCATTAGTCAGTACGCTGAGGTCCTCGACGACGGTTTTTCAATTGTGAATCAGATAATTTCATCCCTTCAGGTTCCTTTGCGTGGTAGGTAGGTGAAGATGCTGCCGAGTTCAACAGGGTACCTAGGTCCTATAGTAAATAATTGACAAATACAGGAGATGCCAGATTCGTGAACTAGACATTTGAGCTCGACCGGGAAAACGTAGTACTGTTGGTCTTAATTAAAAATTACGGACAAGAATACTGGTGCTCCTAGCAAATCAGAATGGTTAGCTTAGGGTCGCCACGTTTGATTTTATTATAAACTCCTCGCATTCTCGATATCAATAGAATCATAACTGATATACTTGTAGTAGTAACAAATTATAGGAGAGCGCTACTTCTACTTCCCACTGGGTAACATTGAATATATGACAGTTCATTTACGTTGACGCATGCCGTGTATCGTATGTTGTTATATAAATCTAATCGAATCGTTTGTGGAAGCCACTGGATTTGCGGCCTCGAGTAAATACACTATGGACTAGTAATTTTTAATTTTATCTCTCATCAAATATAAACTCGATTAACTGAATGTATCGCTTAGTAGTCATTCCGTCAATGTCGTCGTCTCCCGGACAGAACCTACTAGTTGGTCCCCAAGTTGATTTGATCGAGGACTATCACCTGTAAGTCTCACAACATATGAATAAATGTTGTTCTTGGTATTTACGGAAATATGACTTGGAGACCGTTGCGTATGTCTATTCTAGTTGACTACAGCTGTCTTAGGGATAGAGGCTCGAGTATATTGATAATTGATACGCTCCAAACACACGAGTATGTGACAGCTTCACAGCAAATTGCGTCTCCAAAAACCGACTGCAACATGGTTATAATAAGAGGAGAGGCGGTAGGAAAAAAATTCGTAGACAAACTAGACGTCTCAATAAACCTGAAATCGGCGAAGATCTTAACTATAATCCTTGACCCCCAAGGATCCATATCAACTACCTGTGTCATGCAAAGCGATATTACCATGCCATTATTGAAAGTGATACGCTCAACATCGTATGACTTGGCGATCGGTGGAAAATATCTGAAGCCATCTCCGTATTTCCGGCACCTGCCGACGTTCCGTCATTCGCGGATATGAAGACGGTGGAATTGAAGAACTCCAAATATCTTAGAAGTGATCTTATTATCGTCCCTTGATAAAACTCGGTGGGTAAAAGATATCTCTATTCCCAACGACGGTGTCATCACTTTTGAAACAAGGCTGATCGGGCCTGCTTCTGGATTGATCAAATCACTAAGGCTTCGCAAACCCTACCTCCTACAATATTATTAAACAATTAAATGGGGTTTCTTGTTGAGAAGTTTTAAGACGATCCCTACTTCTGTACACAACTATTGCAAGGGTCATCCCTATTTCGGGATGTATGGAAAACACACTCTCCGCTTCTTTGCCTGATTGAGGATATAACTCGAGGGTATCATTCTATATGACTAAGGAAAGTGTACTCAACAGCCTTTGTCTTGAACTCCACAGGCTATATTCAACTCCCGATTTGCATGATGTCTTTCGGGGAGTCCTATCTTTCTGCGATTGCAGCAGCAGCAGTGCTCACACCAGCAAGTGCAGCAATGGGTCCTTACTTCACCACAGGTCCTGTCGCCTCCGACTCGTTCATCCGAGAGGCTACCTCTACTTTAGTCTTGCCTTGGGCTCCTTCTGGATCAAGCGGAGATCTTTCCCTCTAGGTCGGGATGGGAACATCAAAGGGTGATTTGATTCAATCTATCACCGATAATCAGAATTTAGCGACTGGACTGTTTTTGCTTATATACTTCTCGAGACTGGCCGTTCGTACCATAAGTCTCATTGGAGAGCGAATTTAACTGAGCTGACTGAATAAATGCAGCCAACTCGCAAATGCCTGTCGAAGGATAGTCCTCTACCGCTCTGCCTTCTGATCAAGTGACGATGCATTGCAAGAGACTTGTACTCCGTATTATCATCTTAAGGCCCAAAAACATGAGAACTAAAGCTACATTTACAGACAAGTACGAACTCTGCTGGAAACTATACACAGACAGTTCTCGTCAATGGCAATACTGTTTCCACTCTGTCTACCAGCGATGGCTATGCTCAAGGCTGGGGTAGTGCAGTCTAGTGTGCCGAGACCAACTGTGGCATTGTCCCTGCTCACTGTAAGCTCGAATTCCAAATTTCCAAAGTATTAATTGAATGACAGTTGACTTAAATCTTTGTTGTCACTAGCATGGATCAACACCGAAGTTATTCTAGATGCCGCAGATGCGAACTACATCGATACCTTGTATAAGACTTCGGGGTTTACTGGGGGCATGACAACGACCGACAGTGGAAAGACTTGGACTGTCAGTACCATTCACATCCTACAGTATACCTTTTAAGCTGTTTACATTGACTGGTCATTAAATGGAAGGGGGATCTACGGTGTGGTTGTGTATCATGTTTGTCTTGTCAATTAATATTTTCGACGGTGCTATTTGGGTCACGATAACTCTCAAAAAATATGTTCGTACTTGAATCAAAGGCATACGACGTCAAAAAGGTCGATTCTTGTCAATAGTCGAATTAAACTACAAGCATAGCTGTGCCTAACATTCCTAACTAATGTCGCCTAATTCTTATCGAACAAGTTGGACTTAAATGATTGTCCCGTCTCTAAGACAGACCATATGAAAGTACTTCTTGATCACTCATCCATCTCAGAATTAGTAATATGAATCTGGCCGCTCATCTTGAGGCAGGCTATATGATAGCTCGATCTCTTCTACGTGCTACGTATGTACTGTTATTGTTGGCGCGACGCACACATTCTAACTGCATATCGGGCGAGTTCCCCTTATTTCCCTAGGAAAGTCCGACACCACCAAGGACATATGACGACTTCACTTAGGAAAAGATCAGTCAGTCTTCGCAAGCGTGGAGCGGCGTAAATATCACGCACAGCTCTTCCGCTCCGTCTTTTAGGATACCTAGTTACTATTTCGGTTATTTTCGAAACAGAATGACAATTAAACCGACATTTACTAACAACCATGAGCCCCATGACTCTCGCGAAGAGCTTAGGAGGACTACATGAGCCCTGGTAAACCCCGCAACATCCCTATAAACTCTCCTTAAAACACCATTTAGGTTTAATGAATTTCCATGGATAACGCCTGACGGGACCTGGTTTCCGGTAGTCCTGAGTTTGAACTGTACATTGTTCGTGCTTCCTACCATCTGTGGTACTGTCAAAGTGGCTATTTTCCAGAAAGCTTGGTCAACTTTAGCAATATACATAGATTTATGAGTTGACTCCAGCAGTCTCCCCAAAAGCTTACTAGCTGTGGTTCTCATGAAGTATTTAGATTTATGATAGTTGTTTGAATTCAGTTAAAAATGATGTATTCGACCAGACCGGGGTGGAGACAGTGTGGTGATAGTCTCAGAGCCATGCCAGGTACAATGATTTGCGAGACACAGCATTGAATTACACTGTTGTTACCATGCATGATTCCAATGGTGTTCACAGACTCAAGATTCGTGCCGTTGGCGCTCTGTTTTTCAATATCGAGTCTCGACGACTTAGTAGATGTACCGGAAATGCACATTTTGCTAAGAGTTCGTTCAGCAATCCGAAATACACACACCAAAAGTTGCACTGGAGCGGAAAACTTACCCGATCAGTCACATCCTCAAAAGAGTGTGTATAGGTCGTGTCTGCCACTACCTCACCACACTCAACAAGTTTATCACGTTTCTTGTTCTGGTAAATATAATAGGTCCGCAGCGAGAACAGGACAACCTCCAAAAGCACAAAGCACCCAAGGACAATGGAAATAGCAACGAAATATCGCGGTGCCTGGTTAGACCGATATGTTTGCGGGCCAATTGCGTTACCAACAGCCCAGAAAACGAAGTTGACGGCAATTACAACGCTCTTCTTCGTCTGGCCAGCAATATTGCGTGTTACCAGTGAAAGAGCAAGACCGGCGCAACCCCAGTATGCTGTGATAATGTAGTATGCAAATAACAGACCGATGCGCTTACTGTGTTCGAATGGGACGGTCAAGAGAACGATGACGCCAGCAATCGTTGGTAGAACGGACGCCATCATGGCGAAGATGGTTTGTTTGGAACGACCGTCAACCCACACGGCTGAAAGCATACTGATGACTTGAATTACACCAGTGACCATCTGTAAAAGCTGGACTTGCCATGTTGAAAAGCCGAAGGAGGAGACGATGATATTGTTGAAGGCACCGAGGCCGCCAGACGGGATTGTGAGGAACAACTGAATGAGAGCGATCGCATAGACTGTAAAGTTGTCAATAGATATTTTTTTGATAAGTTTAACGGAACGGCTCTTTCTCACCTTGCGGGTCAGTAAAGGCATCCCACAGCTGATCCTTGCGAAATTTGCGATTCTGCAGACCCGTGCGATTCTTACGCACTCGCTCCACCATCAATCGTTTGTCCTCTTCGCTGAAACAGCGAGCCTTCATTGGAGAGTCCGGCATCCACCAGCCAACAAATATTCCCCAGAAAACCGTTATAATACCATAGGTAATGAAGAGAGCCTGCCAGGACTTGAGCGGGGCAGTTTTTGGAACATGTGAGAAACAGAAAGCGAGGAAACCACCGACAATCTGGTTTACACCGTTCATCATGAACCTGTTCGACAGTTAGCCATTGCATTACGCACATGTGCAGACAGATTAAAGGTTACAAACCAAAATGTGACAGCCCCAGCTTGTTCTTCACGAGTATACCACATGCCTGACAACAGAGTGAATGTCGGCTGGGTGGCAGCTTCAAAAACGCCGAGGAACGCGCGCAGCGCAATGATCCCTTGGAAGTTGAACATGGCGGCTTGCAGGGCGAGAGTAATACCCCAGAGCGCGATATTGATTGCCATCCACTTTCCCAAGGGGACTCTCTGGATGATCCAATTTTCCTAAATTTTAAATCTTTAGTGTGTCCGGATGTGCGAACTTGGGCGCGGTGATGGCATACCGGATATTCCACAGTCAGGATTATGAGGTACAGAATTGTCGTTAACCAGGAATACTATTTTCTCGCCAACACTTAGTTCCACCCTCAAGCTATTCTCGCTCACGATGCTTACCTGCTGGCCATGCAAGTGGAGGTCGGATTGGATGCCCATAATTGAGGCATATGACAGGGTTCCTTTGTCCAATGTTTGGATCAAGTAGGTCACAATCATCACGGCCATGATCCGCTTGTCAATAAGCTTCTTGAGCCGTTTAGTCGTCTCATCGTCGATTTCGACAATAACCTCGTTGGCATACTGGGCAACTTCCTTGTCGACTAGCTCATAATTCATGTGGTCCTTTACCAGCTCCATCTGATCCACGGCCGGTGCTGCTGCCTCGTCGATTTCGTCCGCCTTTGCCATGGCTTCAGCTATCAGTCGAGGCCTTCAGGATGTGGTTGGCGTGGGATACGAGTACCAAGACACCTGAATTGACCTGGGGTACATGCAACCTATCTATGTGTGAAGTAGTAGGCACGCACGTACTATCGTTCCCCATTCGACTAGAATGCGGGGTCCCCATATTGTGCCCCGCGAGAATCTCATTGATGGAGAAATGCGATGCGGAGGTTGGGGGGAAACCCGGCACAATGCGGGCGAACCAATGAGCAATGTAGCGTCCAAATGCTTATCTTTTGGGCAGCTTAGGCCGAAAACGTCGGAAAACTGAATCCGATGAATGTATTCAGCCGGAGGCGCCTTTTTTTAGCCGAGGGGGCAGGCTATTTGACGACCTGGACCACTGTGACATTTCATATTGAAACTTGAACCAGTCTCAGGCATTGTGCCTTCAATATGTGTCTGGACAAGGCAATACCAGCCTCAACGGCCTTGGGCTCTTACCCTCTGCGTGCACAGGCGCCAATTGGGAAACGCATTCCGCGACTGGATAAAAATAGGATTGCCAACTTCTACACGCCAGGACAGTGGGAGAAGGTCAACCTCTTGAGGTATGTTCTTTTTTAATACTGTCCACATGACACGCTCCTTTTCCAATCATCGCTTTCGAGGCCATGACCTTGTTGGCTTTATTGACCATCCTGTTAATTAACAGGGCTTGGGCAACATGGGTCAACAGTAAATTGTCGATCAACTACTAATCAGGTCCGACAGTGTGCTTAATGAAACGGTCTACTCGGGTGCGCCGCATGTGAATCTCTCTGTCTGGCAAGCTCCAGGAACAACACGTCCAACGTTCAGCGAGGCAAGTGACCCATCAAATTTATTTCAAGATGCCAAAGTAGGCGACAAGTTTGGTCCATCCTGGTCAACGCACTGGTTCAAAGTCTTTCTCTCCCTTCCCCAAGAAATCTGTGGTAAAGGTAATGTCGAGTTGCACTGGGATTGTGAAAATGAAGCCACAGTATGGACCGAAAATGGGCTCCCACTCCAAGGGCTCACGGGTCGAGGCGAGCGGGTAGAATGGATCGTCCCAGACTCTTTCAAGGATGGAGAGGAGCATCTAATCTATATTGAAATGGCATGTAATGGCATGTTCGGAAACGGACCTGGTCGACCGATTTTTAAGAACAACGCTGGAGGCGACTCCATCCAACCTCCAGATCCAGAAAAGTACTTTCAACTCTCCAAAGCGGAAATTGTGGTCGTCGACTTCCAGGCCCGTATGCTCCATATAGACATCGTCGCCATCTATGATGCTGCGACGGAGTTCCCAGAAAATTCGTGGCAGCAGCACAAAGCGCTGAGCGTAGCCACAAGAATCATCAACACTTTCCAAGCGAGTAACAGAGATTCGATCCAGGAATGCCGCCGTATTGCGCAAGAATTCCTAGGCCCTAACATTAATTCCACTGAAGTCTATAGACAAGATCGCTCCGAAGATATTGATGTCTTCGCGATCGGCCACTGCCATATCGATACTTGCTGGCTCTGGCCCTGGGCGGAAACAAAAAGAAAGGTTGCACGCTCATGGTTAAATCAGTGTGATTTGATGGAGCGATATCCCGAACTGCGATTTGCCTGCTCCCAGGCGCAACAATTCAAGTGGCTGAAGGAAGAATACCCCTATGCCTGGGATCGCGTTAAGGCAAAGGTAGCAGAAGGGAAATTCCATCCAATCGGAGGCTGCTGGGTTGAGCACGATACCAATCTGCCAAGTGGTGAATCGCTTGTCCGGCAGTTCCTCTATGGCCAGAGGTTCTTTGAAAGCAATTTTGGAGCCCGCAGCACAACCCTTTGGCTTCCAGATACATTTGGCTTTGCCGCTCAGCTGCCACAATTGTCCAGGCAGGCCGGCATGAACCGTTTCCTAACGCAGAAAATTTGCTTTAATAATATTAATGAATTTCCTCATACAACATTCAATTGGGTCGCACTCGATGGCAGCCAGGTCATCAGTCACATGCCCCCCGTCCGAACCTACACGGCCGAAGGGACTGTTGCCGATGTGAAGAAGAGTGTCGCAAAACATCTTTCCATGGACCAGGACCATACCTCTCTAATGGCGTTCGGGAAAGGAGACGGTGGTGGCGGCCCAACTTGGCAGCATCTTGAGCGACTAAGGAGGTGTCGAGGTCTTGCTGATACAGTAGGCCTGCTACCTAAAGTGCACCTTGGAAAGTCGGTGGACCAATTCTTCGATGGCCTTGAAAATAAGGCAGACAGTCTTGTCACCTGGCATGGTGAGCTTTATTTTGAACTACACCGTGGAGTTTATACGACGCAGTCTAAAAGCAAGCTCAACAATCGCAAATCTGAATTTTTACTACGTGATATTGAGCTGCTTGCTACAATTGCTTCAGTCAGAGATTCCAAGTACAAATACCCAAAGAAGGAACTCGATAACATGTGGGAGGGTGTGCTTTT
Source organism: Talaromyces liani (assembly GCA_022814505.1). Classification (NCBI taxonomy): domain Eukaryota; kingdom Fungi; phylum Ascomycota; class Eurotiomycetes; order Eurotiales; family Trichocomaceae; genus Talaromyces; species Talaromyces liani. Next base: position 64,539 of record JAKLNL010000057.1, read on the forward strand.
GTGCCAATTCCACGACTGTTTACCAGGGACTTCAATCAAAATGTGCTATGATGATTCGGAGAAAGTGGGTGAAACAAACAATTCTTATTCTGAATATGGCAACTAATCAAAGCATCTAGGTCTATAATGAAGTTTTTGCAACCGGCAACCTTCTTTTGAATAAAGCATATAAAGCTCTTGGCCTTGAAGCCTTTCAAGACAGTAGCAGTGAAGCCAAGAGCGTCATTGCTCTCAACACGCTACCCTGGTCACGCAATGAGGTTATTCAACTCTCAGAGACAGAATTTATGGTTGCCTCTGGAGAAGGAAATACGATGTTGCTTGAAAAACCTGCTATTACGGATGCAAAACCTCTAGTCACTATCTTGGAGACATCCAAGGGGGTATTCCAGCTCCTGAATGACCAACTCTCCGTCACCGTTGAGCACGGTTGCATCACTTCACTTTACGACCGACAAGCTGATCGCGAGATAATACCCAGTGGCGCAAAGGCCAATCAGTTTGTAATATTTGACGATAAGCCAATCTATTGGCAGGCCTGGGACGTTGAAATCTATCACCTCGAGACGCGACAACAGTTGCCATGTGAGAACACCATGATCGTTGAGAACATCTCACACAGAGTGAGTGTTGCCACTGAAATCAGAATCAGCAATAGTAGTTCAATCAAGTCGACGATTTCATTGTCTGCTGCCCTCCCTGGACAAAAGTCCTACGTCGAGTGTTCGGCTGATGTTGACTGGCATGAGAGCATGAAATTCCTCAAAGTGGAATTTCCAGTAGACATTCGCAACACAGAGGCTGCTTATGAGACGCAGTACGGTATTATCAAAAGACCTACACATTATAACACATCGTATGTTGTTCCTCTTTTCATTGATATTTCTTTATGCTAATAGACCCTAGTTGGGATATGGCCAAATTCGAAGTATGCTGCCATAAATTCGCAGATTTGTCCGAGCACAACTATGGCGTGTCCATCATCAACGACAGCAAATACGGCTTCGCAACAGTTGGAAACACAATGCGACTATCCCTTTTGCGGTCTCCGAAGGCACCTGATGACACTGCTGATATGGGCCGGCACCACATCCGTTGGGCCATAATGCCACACCGCGGTGGTCTAAGCGCTGACACAGTGCGTACAGCTTACGCTTTTAACAACCCTCTGAAACTCCTAGTCGCGAAATCAGAGACCGGACCATTGTTCGGTGGGTTCCCAATTTACTTGGAAGGTGACGACAGTCTCGTTCTCGATACTATCAAGCGTGGAGAAGACGATGAGGATATCATCAGCGACGACTTGCCAGCCCGCAAGGGTAAGAGCGTGATAGTCCGTGTTTACGAGTCTCTCGGCGGACGCTCGAGAGGATTTGTAGTGACAAGATTGCCCGTGAGCAAAGTTTACAAGACCAACCTACTTGAGGATGATGAAGAGGAGGTCGCTTTCAATAATGGACGATTTAAGATTTATTTAGGGCCATTCCAAGTTGGCACCTATCGTCTTTGCCTAGAAGAGTCAATTGATAGCTAGCTTAACCCACATGATGCATGATTTGCCTGGGGTTGCTTGAAGATTTGCGCCCTCTAGGGCCCTGTCCGGGCCTATCTTTTATTTGAATTTTCATTATTCAGAATCCTTGAATCTAGAAATCGCTTCTAGAGACACGGTCTTTTCTGAAAGAGAAGAAATTAATCAAGAGTGTAAATGACCATCTTCGACAAATATACTTAGAATCAAGCCCTAATTCTTCAGCGGAATTCCGGCATCTAACCATCATACAAGTCGCCCCCCATTTGAGACACGGACAAATGATAATCAACAGCCATCGCACCTTTCAATCTACTAAACTTCTTACCATCAGCTATAATTGTCATGATCCACAGCGGCTCGGGAATGGTGAATTATCCTTTGGACTTTGTACCTTTGTGGCCGGAATTAAGAATATGCCGGACGGAGATTACCAGACAAATAGCCCTAACCTCCGAATACCTGAACAACAATCACAGTCGCCATACTGTGCTTTTTGACCTATGGGGGAATTTATAGAGAATATATATATAGGTTGTCACGATCCTATTGAGACTGCGAGTATCAAGTTCTCAACTATCAAAACTCCCGAGCCAAAGTGGCCATCAACCTCGCATAAGACTTTCCATTGCCTACACGCGATCACTTTTATACACACTGCAGCAAGAAAGAATGACTTCAACATCTTCGGATAAGCAACATCAGGCTTTGATAATTGCTGAAAAAGGCGCAGGCCATGCCTTGGTCACCCGAGCCACACCTCAACCAGGCCCCAGACAGATGCTAATCGAAGTCAAAGCCATTGCTATGAATCCCGTTGATGGTTTCCAGAGAGACGTCGGCGCCCTTATTCAGACCTTTCCTACCGTTCTGGGATCAGATATTGCGGGCGTTGTGGCTAGCGTCGGTCCAGATGCACCATCGAACACTCCTCGGCCTGGTAGCAGGGTAGCGGCTTATGCTTCTGCTTACTTTCACAATAGCGAGGCGGACTTTGGGTCTTTCCAACAATTTGTGCTAGTGGGCGTCGAGAAAGTTACTTTGCTACCGGACTTCATAACCTTCGCCGAGGGGTCTATCTTGCCCATGTCGGTTTCGGTAGCCATGTCGGCCTGGTACGGATTTGGAATACCACGCAACACTAAATACTCTCCTGGGGACAAACAAGGTATGTTAGTGTGGGGGGCGTCCACCAGTGTCGGCACCGCTGCTGTCCAGAGCGCCAAGTCCATGGGCTTCCATGTCTATGCCACCGCAAGCCCTCATAATCACGAATACTTGCAAAAGATCGGAGCCGATCGAGTTTTCGATTACAAATCCGACAATATAGTGTCGGATATTATGAACTCCGTGAAGGAAGATGATATATTGCTGCATCATTGCTTTCTAGGTCAAGGAAACCTTGACTTTGTCTCTGACCTCCTCAATCAGATTAGAGGCGACAGCATTGCGAAAATTGGCTCAGCACCAATAGTTCCACCGGACGCTAAAAAGATGGACGGCGTTGTCGTCAACTTTCTTCACCCCCCGAAGGAAGCAAAAGAATCGTACGATTATTTCCACTGGGTGTTCAATGAATGGTTGACGGAAAAACTTGCTAAGAAGGAATATATTCCTAGTCCCCATCTGAAGGTTGTTGGAAAAGGTTTGGAAGCTGTTGATAAGGCGCTTGATGAGCTCAAGCTGGGCGTTAGTGGAACTAAGCTGGTCGTTGAGCTTGATTGAAAGAACTTAGCAAGGTAGAGCTTCTTTATGACGGAGGTTCAATTCTTTATTAGCCGGGCTAGCACGTGCTTATAGGCTGATAGAGCCTCTCAAATAGCACACAAGTTGTTTGCATGAAGTATGTTGTGTTAGTTTGCACTATTTACCATTCATTGATATGCAATACGAATCTGAGAAAGAAATGCCAAACAACCTTGGAATAAGATTCGTTTGATCGTCCTGTATTTTCAAGTCGCTATACAATGCTCAAGTACAATCAAGTCACTAGACTTGATCTGGCAATAGATATGCCCCGACTCTATAAAACATATTAGTTAACCCAGGGTGGATATATCTTTCTGCCATATCATCACTAACGTTATCCCGAAAAAGCACACGAGCATAATCGCACCCTCAAAATAATTCGTCCTTCCACGAAGTATCATGAAACTAACAATCAATGTCGTGGTTAGCTTTGTTACCGTTTCAAACATATCAAAAATGAAGTGTCATGTCTTGTTGGATGATCCATCCTACCACCACCGTCAACGGCGTCATTAACAGTCCAATCTGTATCGCCGATCCGACAGCGATGCTGATAGCTAAGCCCATTTCATCTCTCGCTGCAACTAACGATGCAGCCAGGATCTCGGCGACGTTCCCAACGACCGGAAGAACAAGTAGTCCCACGAAGGACTGGCGAAGAAAGGGCCCCAAAACTTGATACAATACCATCAGCGCAGACAGTGATGAGACCAGTCGATATAATTAGTATTGCAACAGCTTTGATTCTTTTATTGCCGCCATTCGTCGTTCGCGTATTGAGGCCAAGATCAGAAACAGAATTATCCCCGTTATGAGACTCCTTCTCTAAGAGAGGTACTTCGGCAGACATGAAACCGGATACAGAGAGAGTCGGTACCGAAAGGTCATCGTATGTTGAAGTCGTATTTAAGACGCTCTCGTTGCCATTGATGGTTATTGAGATGTCTTTGGGTTCCCTTGTTAATTCAGCCACTGCGAGCGGTTAGCTTATTGTGTTCATGACTTTAATGTCACGTACCTAAGTCTCCTCTAACAGACGTTTCTTCCATCTCGATGTCATCAGTCGTTGAAGATTGTGTCATGCGGAACAAATATGAATGGGTTTTTAGTTGAAAGATCAAATAGAGTATATAAACGAAAAAGAGGGCAATTGAAATTGCTCTGCTGAACACAATAACTGCATAATCTGCTGCCGGCTTGTCTTGGAATGCTCCGTAAAATGCACTCTATCGGTTCTCAGATCAAGTTTTCTCACGGTGGAAGGACGTGCACATGGATAGGTATTCAGGGGCTCAGCCGACATTCAAAGACGGACGCTACCTAAAAGTCCCCGTCCAGTGCCGATTCTTGATCATTCTTCAAGACATCCAAGTTCCAAATGCTCCTTGGCGGACCACATACCCATCTCAAAGACACGCCGGGAACAGTCATTTTAGGAAGATAGGAATAGTACACAAAACACAACTACTCCACGACAACTTCCTGGAGGAAAGATTGACGACTTTATCCGGGGATCGCCTTGGATACCACAAAGCTCCAGGCTTGGCCGATTAACAAGTCAACAACTCACAACTCCTTCTGCTTGAAATTTTTCAATAAGATTCAGAAAAAACAATGTATAACTTTAGTTTAAAGTGATGTATATAGTTAAGGGCACTGACCACGATCTTAGTCACTTGAGATCAGTAGAAAGCAAATCTAGACTACCACTCATTGACCTTTATCACGTTCAAAATGGTCCTACACAAACCCGAAGAAGTCACTGCCCAGAAGTTATTCGACCTGACCGGCAAGGTCGTCGCAGTAACGGGTAAGCAAGTTATCGACATAGGGGTTTCTACTTAAATATTTATTGCAGAAATTCTACAGGAGGCGCGCGAGGAATCGGTTTAGCCGTGGCTACGGCTATGTAGAGGCGGGTGCTGGAGTATGCTTTGAGTGTCTGATGAATGGACATCGCAAAACGTACTAACTCCTCGAAGGTTGCAATCCTATATGTACCGTACCACTTCAGCCGCCCCAGAGACAGCAGTGGCGTTCACTTCAAAGTTCGGGAAGCAATGTCGCGCCTACAAGCGGATGTCACCGTTCCTGCACAGATATCAGCTGCCATAGATCAAGTAGTTGATGATTTCGACAAGCTCGATGTGGTCGTCGTCTACGCTGATATATGCTCGGAGCATGCGGGAAAAGAGTACACCCCGGAAGAATTTCAGGAAATAATGGAAGTGAATGTCAACGGAGCATTCTACACTGCTCAAGCTGCGGGAGGGTTCAAGCGCCAGGGTTTTGGAAATGTGGTAGTCACAACTTCCATCAGCGCAACACTCGTAGATAGGCTCAAGCGATGCCTGCAAAGAATCCCAGCCACCGAGCTGAGAAGGCGGGACGAGATGAGATCAATTTGGACTCAAAGGGGTAAAGGCTTTGTTGCGGACACGAGACCATATTTCAAGTCTTGCCAAAGTGGCCAATGCCCGAGACCGATTATCATTTTTTTTCTCACAAAGTCCACAGTTCGTCACATCGCCTATTTATTCGTCCAATCCCTGTCGACAGAGGTACGAGATTCTTCACTCTTCTCTTTCCCGAACTAGCCACCCCAAAATTGTGCTTGAAGTGCAGCAGAAAAGCTCTTATACTCCCATCTCTTAACCACCCTTGTTGTCTCGATGATACATGAAGTTTGCGCAGGCTTCTCCGAACACTGTTTTGTTAATGCGGCACTTGACGGAACTCCTATCGACGCCTATTGCGAAAATGAGAGTGGCTATTATGTTGATACCTCCCTTGATTTAGACCTCTGCTTTTGGAATGACGACGGTGTTTTGAAGGCAGGAAACAACTGAGTTCGATATTCAGATGTCCAAGTTGATGTCATTCTAAAAAATCAAATCAGCGGCGATTATTCAAAGTCATGTTCCGGTTGTTCTCTTGAGAATGGAGATGGTACTATGTACCTGCACTGTACGTCATGTATCTATGCTGGGAAGCGCTATGCGACTACCATTGATATCAGTAAGTTTCTTATTTCTGCCTTATTTAAACGACAGGACTTGCCCTGTGCGCTTACTCTAACATACCATAGGCGACGCTATTTGGAACAACGATGGATTTTTGGACTGCTATGGACGTCTGGGTGTCGATGGTTAACGGGCTGTCGATGATCTTTGGTTATGATTGAAAACCGAGCTTACAAACCACAGATGTCTGGAGGGCAACACGGCATTTTTGAACGCCTGCGTACCCAAATATTTTAGAATAGGGGCTAGTATCTGTATCGTTTGTATAATTGGTCATCCTTTATCTACAACTAAGCAGGAAACACCTGAACAAACGTCATAAAGATAGGCGTTGCACAAAGGCTTATAATGAATCACTCTTTCTTGATCTCCTGCGGTCAAATTCAACAATAAGAACTGAATGCGGAGTACAGATATAGATTAATACTCCATATATCCAGCTACAAGGATCCATGGAAGGGATAAGGCTATCGTGTCGTTATACTTGTGATTCGGGAAGAAAGCGAGATTGTAGATTCGTTAACTGATGCGTCATAAGTTACATGGAGCTGCAGTTCCTTGACAATATCCACATATTTAAATAGATCTCAGTAAATCTAAGCTTGTTGCATTTATTCCCCATGTCATTCATTATCGATGACTTTGTCACGGTTGACCATCGTCCGGTACTTAGTAGCACTTTTGATCCGCAAAGATTTTCCCCATTTAATCATCACCAGGAAAACCAACGACGCAGCCATGCCTATGAAAGCTGCCGAGAGGAAGCAGTTTTGGTATCCGAGATTCGTCAACCATGGTGTAATCCTGCAAACAATTAGTCAGCTATGCTCTTCTTCGTCCATGTGGGCGGAGATAGTCTTACCCATATGAGATGGCGAAGGACATCGTATTACGAACAAGAATGACAGTCACTATTCCATCGGTGCTGATATCATGATAACTGTCAATGAGATAGTTGACGCTCAAAGTGACGCCCATTGTCGATGTGAAGGCAAGGCATCCCATTCCAAATATCAGTCCAAACCAATGCACGCCGTGCTGAGCTCCAACACCCCACAGTATGAGAGATGCTGGTACTGTGATGACACAAATCGCAAATGGCCACAAGCGATGTTCGGCTTCCATAATGCCATCGTTGCGGCGCGCAAGCTTGATGATCAGCCAATCACTCAGCCTACCAGATACAAGGGACGCAATAATAACGCCAATGCAGCATGACAGGTAACTAAGTCCAACTATCGAAGATGAAAAATTGTAGGGCGCCGCTGAAAGAATGATGGAGGCTGTCGCATTGAGAACATTGAACCAGATCAGATACGATCCATATGAGAATCCTGCGTAGAAGATAACTGGCCATCCGAGATACCTCAAGCTTTGGAGTGCATGCTTGAACATGTTTTGACCCTGATTGGATTGCACAATTGACATTCTTGCAACGAATGACTTTGGTTGATGGTCGCCTTGTCCTTCTTCCGTCGCTTGAGGAGTTGGGGCTGATTTTTCTCCGATCGTATGTTCTTCTCGGGACAATGCTACTTGACTGCGATTATAGTTGGTCTCTTCCATAAACAAGGCTAAGAAAATGAAAGTTGCCCCTAGAAAAATAGCAGGCCAGTAGAATACCCATCTCCATCCCTGGTACTGAGCAATGAATCCACATATCACCGGAGCAAAGTAATTGCTACCTGCCAGGGTCAATGCATAAATTCCCATATAAGTACCTCGTTCATGTGTGAAATACTGGTCCATATTAGTTTCCTTCTGAAATAAGCCTTTGGCTTGATTGCTCTGCACTTACCAGGTCAGTGACACAAATTTCTGGAAGAGCTTCTATTGGGGAGATGAAAAAGCCCATCAAGATGCACCTGGCTATCCATTCACCGTTGGTTTTGACGTATGCACTTCACGTATGTGAGCATCATGCGGTAGTCTCAATCATGATAGTCTTACCTCCAGATTGATGTTCCCTTCAAAAACTTGTTAGTTCCACGCACTGGCTAATTCGTAAAGATAGGTGGTATACTGACAATTCCTCCAAGGATAGAAATCAAAAAAGTAAGACGTTTACCAAATCGCAAGGAAAATGGCTGCCAAAATAACAAACTCCAACCCAGGAACAAAAACATGTACCCTGTTCCTTGATTCAAGGTATCAGTGGACACTCCGGTGGCCTCTGAGAGAGGAACAAGGACAGAATAGACCGTCGACACTGCAATTCCAGTGAACCAAGTGTATCTATCATTTTTTAGTTATACGTCTCACCATGCTAGGCGTTTTGTTTCAGAACAACATACAGATTCTGGCAGATCAATGACAACAGTTTGCGACGCGGAGACCAGTTGAGGGGATCGTTCGGGTCGCTGGATGGTGTCGGATTCAGAACAATATCTTCATTTTTACTCGCATGGCGAGTTTGCATAGTATGGTCCACATCGACGAGATGGACCGTCCCGGGGATGTCAATTTCGTTCGACATGGTGATACTTTCCAAAATAGAAGTTCCAGACTGTCGATGAGGGGGGTCTTTGAGATACAATCATACAACTGTCAACCCGGACTCAGAGAAGAAGTATTTCAGATCAGATCCATGCATGGATCAGGATGTATCTTTTATATTAACTCGTTATCAGTTATCTACAACAAATATGAAGCACATGGGCACCAGATCACAAAAGATAGAAGTTCTTGAAATCAGCACTAGACGATAAAAAGATAAGAATCTGAGCGCTAGGATATTCTAACAGCCTATTTGGGAAATCAAGTGGACTCGGCGGGGTAAATTAGGTCTATGAATAGGCCCTAAAATAGTTGCTAAGGGAGGTCTACATGTTTATTGGATGCAAGACTCGTCTAGGATTCCTTGTCTATCAATGCCTGATAAGGAATGATGATCGGGGCGTCCGACAACATGCTTATCATAGGACATTAGGACATCCATTGCATTATTGGCCTAGGCAGCAGAGGAATTAGAACACGAGCCAGTTGTTTCTAGCCAGACATTCCATAGTTACGAGAATTATCAATCTGAGGAGCTTGAATGATATAATTTAGACATCAATTCAACAACATATTCTCTATCAGATAATGGTATATTACGTAGGCTATGCTGCCCTCAAGAATGCACCGAATAAAAAGGAATCATGCCGCTGACAATCAGAAAACACCAACTCGCTGCACACATCATCTGCGGAAACGATGAGTCAAGAGCATACCAAAGAATGCAACGATCCTATAAATTGTTCCGATGAGAAGCAAAATCGCCATGTTCCGCCAAAGCCAGTCCAGATGGTATCCCGTTAGCTGAGCGGCCAGGTCAACATCATAGAGATATGCAAATGGCGAAACCAAACGTCCAAAATACAATTCGGCGAGCCATACACCAGGAGATCCGCGCCACAACCAGCCGAGATGCCATGACTCAACTTTTCTCAACGGAGGGGCCGCGCCGGACAGAATCCCGACAATGAGACTGATCATGGTCGCAAACAGAGGCGCGTCTTCCCGTCTGGCGACTGCGCTGACGATACTTGCAAGGCCATAAATGCAATAGAAGTAGAGCAGGTTTGCGGTAAAGGCGATTCCCCAATTGATGACCGGAACCGACAGGAGAAACAAGGGGGTTGAAAAATGCAAACAGCCAAGAACCATGCGAGGAATCAATGATATAACCTTGGCTATGAAGTAGGCGACCCTGGAATGACCGGCCTCAGCTTCACGTCGCTGTAAGAGCATTTCTTCAGAATATGCCTTTACACCAGGAGCAGCAGCCACGAGACCGATCGCAATGGCAATGAGAAGAGCCAATTCTGGGGCGGAAGCAATATCTGTTGCAGATGACAAGATACTATACGAGTCTTTGAATGTGCCTATGAACAGGATGCCTTTCTTTGGATTCTGAGCCAGTCCAAGAAGAAAGCCGGCCAGGGTGGCCAGACCCATTTCAGCCCAATAAGCGGCCATGGAACGATATTGCTGAAGCATGGCGCGACGCAAGCAGAGCCAAACCTGTTGAATTCTTAGCGCGCCACGGTTTTCCATCGCTTTTCGCATTGCACTATTTCCCAATGCTGTTAGGGTGTGTCGGTCGGTATTCGTGGCGCCCAGCTTGCGGCGATAGCCAGACCAGTGTTCGATCAGGGCTTCCTTTGAGATGTCGCCACTCTGCTTGTAGTCTCTTCCATTTCCCGTGATAATGTCTGTGATGATGTCGCCATGATTACTATAATCCGGAAAGTGGAAGCCAACATTTTCAAAGTATTGCTTTGCGTCGACCTGAGGACCTTCGTAAATGGTCTGGCCATTACCGAGCAGCATCAGAGTGTCGAACAAATCGAAAATCTCCGAACGAGGCTGGTGGATAATAACAATGACCGAAATACCTAGACGAGCAATAGCCTTCAAGGTTTTCATCATGGAAGATGCTGAAGTAGCATCCAGGCCACTTGTAGGTTCATCCAAGAAAATTGCCATAGGTGCTGCTGCCAATTCCATACCGATGCTGACACGCTTTCTCTGTCCACCACTGATAATCGGCTTTGCGACACTACCAACCTGTGAATCTCGCACGTGAGATAGTTCGAGACAGTCAATGACAGATTCGGCATGAGCTTTGATATCAGCATCTTTCCAACGCCGTGGAAGTCGGCATCTGGCAGAGTGGACGATGTTCTCGTAGACTGTCAATTCAGGGAGGATAATATCGTCTTGAGGCACGTATCCAATGACTTTCTTGTATCGTCTCAATTTACCCGGGCTATTGTTTACAGCCACATTACCACCAGTATTGTTCGTCTTTCCCATCAGCACGTTGACAAAAGTTGACTTTCCAGCACCGGATCCTCCCATGACTGCAGCTAAAGTTCCTCGATCAATTGAACCGGTAACATTCTGCAAAATGGGACGGGCACTTTTCTTCGGATGGAATTTAAGGTCAGAATAACTAAAGGACAAACCAAAGTCGGTCGCATCCGTCGCTCGGCGCATCGACTCAACAAACTTCATTACATGAGGCGGCAGTTGACTGTCGGTGAAACGGCCGTTTGTGTGTTGCAAATGATACATATCTAGGGCCAGCTCCAGACCACCGAAAGTATCAGCGCGACGCGGCATATACGTCGCATCCAGAGGGAGCATTTCCTGATCTTCGTGGTTATCGTTCTCGTGCCCAAGGGCTTTGTATCCGGTGATTTTGGCGGACATGCCACCGAGGCCTCTATGCTTTATTTTTCCAATCCGTTCTCTATTAGCCTTGCTGATGCGCTGGCGAAATCTCCAGAATAGGAAGGCGATAACGGAAACGACGTCGACAACGATCAGGACTGCCAGAGGGATGAAAAAAATCTGGTAGGACGAGCCCTCCGGGCAGTGGCTTCCGATGGCACATGGTGTTGGTGTCGAGGCACCGGGTTGGCAGTATGAACCGCTTGGACAACGAATCATTTCCAGCCCATTTGCAGATTTCGGGCAATAGTAACCACCTTGGCATATCATTGGCTCAAACGGACCCATGCCGATATTTCTGTCTTGGAAAGTACAGGTTTTTGATGACAACCTCAACGATTGGCAAGCGTCGAGTGGTGGACAATATTGCGGTAGGGAATTCGCAGTGTTGTTAGCACCTATACGACCTAGTTAGTATCGATCGGAAACAAGGGGCTTGTTTTCATTGAATATACACAGGAACCCTTCATTGCATCCTTGCGACTGCCACTCTGTAACGTTTTGTATCTGCACAGGAACTGCACCAGCTCTCCAACACGGCGCAGCATCCACCGCAGTCTCATTATCTGCAATTTCTTGATTCGCTCGATAGAACGCCGTCGAAAAGGTAGTTTGGTTTTGACCAGTGCAAGCCTCCTCGTAAGGAGTCAGATCATAGGTACCGTCCAACTGCTCAAGTGAGTTTGAAGTTGGGTTCCATACAAACGTCGTGTTTGTTTGCGGTCCATTCGAGTCATCGTAGATATCACCATTGATAATGTTCCCGCCATGGAGGGGTTTGAAGAATTTCCCAACCGTTGTAAGATATACGTTTAGTGTCTGGTTTCCGATACAATGCCATACTGCGTTGTTCGAATCTAGCATGGGTGTTTCTTGTAACGCGCATACACAGGCACCAGTATCTAGGAAACTTGGACCTTGTGGTGTTTCCTGAGGATAATAGGGGTCCTGAGGTAGATCCGTGGCCGTCAAGCCGTAACCACCGAAACTCATTCTGTGATTGAAGTCTCCAATTGCAATGTATATTTTGGTGATTGCTTGAACAGTGAGAAAAAAGTGAAAGAGCTTCTTTATTAATCTAAGTCTTTAATTTCGTTGAACATGCCCTAGTCCCTGATTTGTTATAGCCTAGGTTATTTTGGTCCTTCTCCCAGAAACTCTACCAAAGCCATAGCTCGTGGCTAGGACGTAGGACGTGGTACATTATGCAATATGCATAGTAGCTCCCCGTTCAATAACTTAGCCTTGAATTGGTCCCTGTTGGTATCAAGCTATGCAGTGTTTTCCGGCTAAAAAAATGGAACTGCCACTTAACGTTGGTGGGCCTGTACAATCAATCAGCCCCGAAAAGGCCAATCAGGACGCGGTGAGACTTGGAAAACAGGGGCAGTTGCTCGCTTGTATTTAGCTTCCAGCTTAATCTTCCTGGCGCTGCAAACTCTAACAGGGCTGACACTCTAATTGTGGTGGTGTACGAAGTAATCATTATTGCTTCCTCAAACACATTCAATTGCTGTCAAAAGAGTTGAAGTAGCACAATTCATCCATCCAAGGCAGACTGCAGTTGCACATTATTGAGACGGTACAACTACTACAATCATTAACTGTGCCACGCGTACTTCGTTGGTACCATAACACATCCAAAAACAGTTACAACACGCGCGCTGATTCTGTCCCCCGTTGGCAATGCCAGCTATGGTGGACGTACTATACGATTTTGAGAATAGTCTATGAAGTATCTTTACAAATTACAATGGACTGGGGCGCTGTTGGTTTAAATGGCGTTGGTGAGCTAGCAATGCTAAGCATGCTAAGTAGTGGCCGGTGGACCTATCTCAGCCGCAGCTGGATGACATTACTGTGAGGAGTCTAGTCGGGCGTATTCAAAGCGACGGTGTATCACTCTATGTAGTTTCTAGATCAGCATGGATATTTTCGTGTGGCACACCACGGCTCTAGACATCGTTGCTTCTATGTAGAGTAATGCAAAAGACGGTGGTCAATGTACGGTGGTGCTACGGAGGCACAACGTACAACGATAGCAGTACCTCGACTTGATTTAACAAGCAGTTCAATAGATAAGCTGAGTAAAAAATGAATGCATGGCAAATATATACACAAGAAGCAAAAATGAGATGGCCATCTTTTCAACAGTCTAATCGCCTCGACTTACGGGTTGCACATTATTTACCAATCATTTCTCTGGTCTATGTAACTTACTATTCTACGCTTGATAATTTCTCCTATTAATCGTAGACTGCGTGACATCCGGGTCTCCAATGGCACACCAAACTTGTCGATAAGGCTTTTAGTGAAGCTCTGTGTATAAATTGATGAGTCTGATTCATATTCTGTGTCTTTTGGTGCGATATCCATTGGTTTGGTGGTTGCTTTCGGTATGGGAATTCCGTTCAGGAGTCAACCGCGAAAATATATATTCACAGCCATGGATAGCCCCAGCGTGAAATCAGACAGACTCAACTGGTCACAATGCATCAATTGATCCCAAGGAGCTCGGCAAAGGACAGAGATGCATACTAAAGATTATAACTGTCAGGTTTTTACATACAATTTCCGACGCAATGTTATTTAGACAAAGATTGTAATGATCTCGGTGGACGGCATAGAGAAACACCCGCAGTTGTGTCGCTAACGTCGATATAGGCCGCCTACAGTTACGGCAGTCTATATTTACGTTAGCGACAAAATTCGTGATTCGCTGGAATTACATTGGGACGCAGGTACTGTAAGGCTATTGGCCAATTATTGGTTTTGTTTTGATTTCCTAGACTCCCATCAGCGAGCAACAAGCACGACATCCAAGTTCCAACCGCTACGTATATCGATTGACAACACGTACAAGCATGAACTCGAGTTAGATTGAGGGCTTATTGATTTGAAAATTTACTACTTCCACCCAGTGTGCCCTGTCAATTCGAAGTAGTCACCATCTGTCTGCTAAAGTTCTTTGCAACCGACTGCGCAAAATAGTCGCCAACACTAATGGGTGGACTGGAATTGATCAGACCCAGAAAACCGCAGAAACGGGAAACATGACGTACTACTTCTTTTTGGGGCCCTGCAGTACAAAGTCTCGTCGCGCTTGATTGAAATAAGCGATTGAGTATCGCGAAGGCGATTTACCCACATCCTTTGCGCGCACGCGGTGGAAATTGGATTTCAATCGATCATCAGACCACGCCACTGGGAAACAATCAGTACGTTGAGTATCATATATTGCGCAATAACTTGGTTCGGGAGAATCCTTACTCAGCATGTCACCAATATTGACTACTATCGGACCCGTCTCAGCTGGGAGAGGTGTAAACACATCGCCCATGGCAAAACTGGAATGACTCTCACGCCCAGGGCAAATCTCAAGACCGTCTTCGCCATCGCGTTGAAACAGCAAAGTGAGACAGCCAATGTCCGTGTGGCTTCCGGCTCTCCACGTACCCTGTGCGTTCTCGGAGGGAGGGTAGTGGATCAATCGTAGTTGCGTCAAGCAATCAGGCTGAGTTGGGTCGTTGGCAGTTTCAAAATAGTCTTCTGGGAAACCGAGAGCGATTGCAAAGCAGGATACTACAAAGCATTAGAGGGGAGCTATAAACCACCAATGTCCGACACGTACAGACTTGGTCAGAAACGCCTTCACACTTCTTTATAAACGCCTTGGTTGTTTCGCTAAAATCAGGTACGTCGTCATCGCTTGGCCATTGGGAATGGCGCTGCAGCCAAAGAGACTCTTTTTGATCGTATGTTCCAGTGCTGGGACGTAGTTGAGCCTTTAAGAGTACGATTAGAGACTTATTCTTTTCGGTCTGATAGTGCCCACCTTGTATTCCCAGCCATTATTAGTTTTGGTATCATGAGGCGTCTTGCCCTTGACCTCGGCAGGAAGATTGAAGAACTTTTTAGATACAGAGAATTGACGCTCGATCTCCTCGATGGTTATTCCATGGTCCACCAGTGTGAAGAACCCGGCATTCTCCGCTGCAGCTATCAACTGCTGGGTGATTTCGTCTTTTCGCTCCTCAAAATCTACACGTTTCAATTAGCTTATAGTCACTCGGACTAATATAAGGATAGTCACCTTTTAAAGAAATTATAGGAACTACTCGTGTGGCCATATCGGTGTATCTTTTTTCTGTTGGTACGTTTCTTATTGAATGTAAGGATAGTTTGAAAGAACTCCTACCTGATATCCACCTGGCGCTCAATTTATTGACTTAAGTATCATGCCATTCAAATTAACCCTTCAATTAAAAGTCACTCCCGAAAAGACATACTGAGCCGATTGCAACGATTCCTATCTTATCGCCATCTCGGCAATGTCCTTCGGGTAGAATCAAATCTAAAGTTTTCGGAAATGTACCGACCAAGATAATATCTCGATCGCTCGCTTGAATCTCCACCAATAATCGCTGTGACTTATCTCTGGCGACGCTGGGATATCTGATAACAGTATGCGCCGTTCACAACCAGTTAGGTATAATAAAGATAGTCTTATGGCTCAGGCATGGATTGGAATTCGTAACAAGATCACAGAGACAAAATCGAAATGTCTGAACTCAACAAGTCTGCCGATAAAGTGTACACAATGGACAAGGTAAGCTTGACCTATGATGCGTTCTTGATGCAAAATCCACTAACAGATGCCAGTCCGAGGATTTAGGAATTACGGAGACAGGAGATCAAATGCATGGGGTCAACGCCCAGCTTACAAGCAGAGACAAAGCCCTTCAATTGCTCGCGCAGAAGCATATATCATTTGATCTCAATTCGGAAGAGACCAAAAGAGTGCGCCGGAAGATCGACCGGCGTATCATGCCCTTGATTTTTACGGTGTATCTCCTGCAGCTACTGGACAAGAACAGCTTGTCGTTTGCTGCTATCATGGGAATCAAAAATAGCGCCCATCTAACAGCGTCGCAGTACTCCTGGCTGGGATCTATTGTCTAGTAAGTCCCATTTTGAGGTGCACGGCGGCCAATACTGAGGTGTTCCTGTAGCTTCGGGTATCTAGGAGGCGATATTCCTTCAACCTTCCTGATGCAGCGAGTTCCCATCGCCAAGTACCTCTCAGTCATGTGCATGATATGGGGTGTTATAGTCGCACTACATGCTGCTTGTCACGACTTTGGAAGCCTCGCCGCTGTACGATTCATCCTTGGCGCTATCGAGGTCTGCACCGTCCCTGTAGCGATCCAAATCACAAGTGCATTCTACACAAAAGAAGAACAAGTCGTTCGTGTGGCACTGTGGTATACGACGTCCGGCTGGGGAGGCGTATTCGGCGGCTTCTTTGCTTGGTGCATCTACAATGCCACAAGTTTCAGATGGCAGGGCTTGTTCATTCTCTATGGAGGCATGACGTTTGTCACTGGGCTCGCCATGTTTTTCTTGCTTGCTGCTTCGCCGACTGAAGCCAAGTGGCTGACCGAAGAGGAGAAAGTCATTGCCCTTGAACGAGTGCGACAAAACAAGACGGGTACTGAGGTTTGGAAGTTTAGCTGGCCTCAACTGAAAGAGGCGCTCCTGGACATACGATTGTACATGATGTTTTTGTTGTTGGTTTCTACTGGGTTGCCTAATGGAGGAGTGACTGCATTCGGTAAGTCCTCTTTCCACGAAAATAACCTTATGGAACGTCTATACTCATCTGAAATGACAGGACCCACGATAATTTCAGGATTTGGCTTTAGTACCGCGCAGACCACGCTGTTGAATATGGGTCCCGGCGCCGCACAAGTCGTCGGCACAATTCTCGCACTGTTCCTTGCGAAACGCACAAGTCGGACCTTTGCCGGTGTTGCTACTTTGCTGCTTGCTGCCGTCGGCTGTGCCATGATGTTGGGTATTCCGAATAATAATTACAAAGCTCGCTACGGAGGATATGTTCTGGTGTATCAATGTAAGTTGACTATCTTAGTCAAGATTGCCTAGTGGTAAACAAAAAGCTGATATGGTCAAGTTCCTGTCTGTATTCTATTCATAATCACCTTCTTGAGTTCAGGTGTAGCCGGTACAACGAAGAAATTTGCCTTTTCTTGCGTATATCAACTCGGATATGCTGTGGGAAACATCATCGGTCCACAAACGTACAGAGCAAAAGATGCGCCAAACTACTATGTGAGTCCCTACTTTCCATTCCTTAACCATTTGGTTATCTTAATCAGATCGCAAAGTATTAATTGCTGACGACTGCCACCACGAATAGCCCGCAAAGTTCACTATGCTCGCCTTCCTTCTCTTCACTGCTCTGTTAATCGCGATCTATGGAATGCTTCATAAAGTCTGGAATAAACGTCGCGATAAGCGTGATGCTCTCGAACCACGTACGCTTGATCAAATAACCTATATTGCGGTATTAGAGCTGACTCTGCCCTTCTTAAAGGTGTATCACAGCATATTGAGAATGAGGAATTCATCGATACCACAGATTTTGAGTTGAAGTCATTCAGATATCCGGTTTAGTGACTTGAAATAACTACTACGTATGGCGTCAATTATCGATGTGTGATACTCAGTATTTAAGACAAGTTATAATCACAGCATGGATAAAGCTTAATATCAATGTTCCTATGTTTTTATAATTTTTGGTCTCGGTGCCAGTTTAGGCAAGCAATGCAAAGTGCTGCGTTCTCAGATCGTGCAAGTGTGTCTAGTTATTGTAAGACAGTTATCGCTTTCAATATTACACTTTATACTCTATAAATATTCTGTACACTTTTACAATCGAGACTTGCTTGTCAAACTACCCTTGGTGTCCGTCCTAGAAACTGAACTATCAGCACATCTCCCTCGATTTGGCTCGAGTCACGATCTATACTGACAATTTCTGGGTTACATCCCCCTCAACGCAAGATCCAATAAATTCTAACAACGGCATTCCTTGCGACGTATCCTCGGTCCCAATTGACAAGACATTGCTAGACAAACTTCCATCAGTAAATGCTTCCCGGTCTCACGTTTGTTAAAGTTATCTCACCTTAAATGATTGTGCTTCTTGAGAACGTGAAAAAGGGGAAGTGTTCCGGTTGGCTTGCTCCGGCTTCTGTATGCGTTGAAGAACATGAGGGCCCCCTCGACGGTCTCGGGTCTGGATATCGTTCAGTTGGACTGGCACGTTGTTTATGCTTGGGTTGTTGCACTTACACTTCCCACTCTACCGACCCTAGGTATATAGGTAATTTTTGCGAGTCACTATAATCATACGTGTCAGTTGATCTTCCAAAAATTGAATAAAATCATGATAGGTAGGAACTTACAGGACTGGAGAGTTATCCGGGAGGCGTTGGAATAGACCAACTGCACATTTGGGCTTTATAACCATAAGCGACAGCTTAAGTTCTCAACGGTGGGTATGACTTACTCCCCAGATACTTTCATCGTCAGAGCCATAGTATGATCGAATAGTCTTTCGTCGCACTGGCTTGTTTCGGTCATACCAGAATGGCACATCAAGGTAAATAACGCCGGCTAGGGATGGAGAGAGAGGGTCTCGAGATGGTCGCTCTGGATCGCCTTTCATTTCAATTGCACTTGAGTATGTACACCTCTATGATAATTAAAATTGGTCTATGGCGTGTCTTACCTGCGGCGTATAGGTTCATAGCAATATGTGCTCCTCCAGATGAATGCCCAAACAATACGACCTTATCAACCGAGCCCCGTCCGAATTTCTCAGTTGCAATGTTATTGTATATCCATTCCCGAGCAAGCTGTATATCATCCGCGCCTCCGGGATACTGAACATGAGGGACCAGTTGATGGTTGATGACGACCGTGATGATGCCGTGTTGGGCGAAGAACCAACCGATATTCGAGTATACTTTTTCCGTCCACAGTTTATCGCCGGAGAAGAATCCTCCTCCGTGGACATAGATCAATACCGGTCTGTCAGTTTTGTCACCAAGAGGGACAAAGACGTCTAATCTGTTTCTTTCGGCTGGTCCATATCGTTCATCTCTGATGACGCTGACGTGAGATGGAGGGTCTGGGTAGAAAGGGTCGTATAGTTTTCGCCATTTCTACATTGATAACAAGGAAAATCCTATTAGCACATTATACTCTCATGAAACAACCTAGACATATTTCATGGATTTTCCTCTTTGAAACATCATCTCATATAGGTACACACCTCCTCATCACCGAGACCAAAATTGGTCGTTTCTTCTGCGATTTTGGCAAAAACAGCCTCCATGCTTCGTCAGTAGTAAGCCCGTTAGATCAGAAAAACAAGATGACGATTAGCTGCGAAGAATTCAATCTAGAATTCTCCAAGTCTTAGTTTCGCGATACTGCAGTGCCTAGGTATGTTATCAGCGAGGAACATAGCCGAGATACCTGATCAGTTGCTTATCCGAAAAGCAAGCTCGGTTCAGTACCAGCGCGAATTGATAATGTATCGGCAAAAGAACGCTGCACGATAACGAGGTCAAATTTTGCCTCTCAATTCTTTAGGCGGTTTGCTATATCACTATATGTGTTGTTGATTGATAGATGGGATTCTGCTGTGGTCAGGCTGGTGTCAAGATTCATGTCAATTTACCGAGCAACATGTTGACACGGTGAGCTACATCTCCCCATGAACCTAATTGACCAGTCTGACAGTATCCCATCTCAGATCGGAAGTCAAACAGCACTCTAACAGAAAAAGCTGTTGGGTAATAATCAACAACAATGTATACGATATTACAGATTTCGTAGATTCGCATCCAGGCGGATCGGGGATTCTACTCAAATATGCTGGTCGCGATGCAACCAAAGAATTCGAGCCTCTTCATCGAGCGGATACACTGGAAAAATATTTGACAGCAGAGTATGTGCTCATTCGTATGTTCTATATGCGAGGAATGGTAATTAACAAGACCGTATCCTAGTCAGAATTTGGGCCCCGTCTTGATAGAAGATCATGATACCAGCAAGAAAATCGAGTCGACATCTCCCATCACAGCATCAAAAAAGGTTAAATTATCATCCATAATAAGCTTAGCAGACTTTGAACACGCTGCTTCTCAGAATCTGCCCTTGAGTTCATTTGCCTGTGAGTGTGATCATGAAATACCATGACAGATACGATTCTCATCGAATCGTTAGTTCTTAAAACCGGAGCTGAAGACGAATATGCCGCCAACTGGAATCGGAATAGTTGGAAATCAATCCGTTTACGTCCTCGTGTATTACGACCGATAGATCGCATTGACATGTCTCGCACGATCTTTGGGAACGAGTTCTCAGCACCCTTTTTCATCTGCCCGACCGGCGGTGCGAAAGTAGCAAATCCAGGAGGGGATATCTCCTTAACAAAAGCAGCCGGTAAACATGATATTTTGCACTGGGTCTGTAATAATGCGGGGTTTAATATGGGAGAGATGGCGAATGCGCGAGTCCCAGAACAAACGACGTATTGGCAGATATATGCAATGACCGACTTGGCTGTTACGGAGAGGGAGATAAAACATGCCATCAACCTGGGGTATAAAGGGTTTGCTTTGACTGTCGATGCGATATGGGCTGGAAAACGTGAGCGCGATGTGCGAGCTGGATTGTCTGAGACTGAGGTCGATGGAGATGAAGAAGAAGAGGGTGATGACGATTTCAGCAAGGAACCATCCGTCACACGCCCGTAAGCCCGCCCATCTTCACAACCAATTATTTTGTTATTTTGCTCATAATTCACAGACCAGTTTATCCCTATTTCGACTGGCCTGCTGCTGTCAAGTGGCTTCAAGGCCTTACAGACCTGCCCATCGCCATAAAGGGCATCCAATGCTGGGAAGACGCAGCACTGTGTATGCACTATGGTGTGCACCCATGGCTCTCTAATCACGGAGGCCGGCAATTAGACGGTGCACCATCGGCAGCCGACACAATTGTTTCTATCCGAGAAAACTGCCCGGAAGTGTTTGATAAATGCGAAGTAATTGTCGATGGCGGAATTACCCGAGGGTCAGACATTGTCAAAGCTATTGCGCTCGGAGCGCGAGCAGTCGGATTAGGTAGAGGATTTCTGTATTCTCTCGTTTTCGGAGAGAGAGGAGTGAGCAAAGCTAT
The DNA here is from genome assembly GCA_022814505.1 of Talaromyces liani. Lineage (NCBI taxonomy): Eukaryota > Fungi > Ascomycota > Eurotiomycetes > Eurotiales > Trichocomaceae > Talaromyces > Talaromyces liani. The sequence continues at coordinate 86,121 of JAKLNL010000057.1, forward strand.
CCGAATGCTCAAGCATGAGATTGAGACTACAATGGCTTTGCTCGGCGTCAGCTCGCTGGACCAGCTCAATCCTTCATATGTTAGTAACCATGCCCTTGTGTTGGTGGTACATATGCTAATATTTTTGGTCATGACCAGGTTGACGCATCTTCCCTCGATTATGCTTTCGCGCGGGCACATCTGTAGAATCCGCATTGTTGAGCTAGGTAACCTGCCGTATAGATGTTGCCAATAGCGTCCGTAGAGAAAAGTTCCAATGTATTGATTATAGAGATATAATAGAATTCTGAACAGTACATAGAAGATATTGAAATTCCTTCATTCAACACTATAAAATAGTCTCTCCAATGGTTCTATATCTAGCAGAAAATCGTCGGTCAGCACAATACTCGTATCACAATTATCTTTCCCCGTCTGATTGAAATGCAAGGTATCATCGCCCAGCGTAGCCGACATATCAAAAAAGCTTGGTCCGATGCCAATGTCAGACACATCTTTCTCGGCAGTATAGGATTGATCGCGGAGGTGCTCATCTTGCAAAGTGTCAAAGACCAAGATCTGACTCATATAATTTTGCACCGTGACATGAATCTCGGCAGATACCCGAGAGTGATATTTCTGTATAGCCTCGGCAAAACTGTCCAAAATGTCACAATATAGTGTAGCTTGCGGGCTTGTCGGGGCGATGCCCTTGAGAATGTGTCGAGCATGTCTGAATGAGTTATCGATGTCTTTTCGAGGCTCACCGGCAAACATGGAGAAACCGAGGACAAGACCAGCTCCGAATATCCAGGCTCTGAATATCGTACGTATCAGTATGAATCTCGTAAAGGCATAAATGTAAGGACATACTTGAGTAAACACAAATTGCCAAAGAAAAAGTTAGACGACTTTGCGGTCTGACACATGTTCACCATATAAATAGCAGAGCTCACGCAAACTTGCGCAAGTTTAGAGACCTTGTTGTTTTTAATATTAATATCCGATGCCTCGTCCGGATCACTTATCAGCTGATCTGGTGCTCTGCCACGGAGGCGTGATATCAAGTATGCAATCAAGAACGGGCGAGTAACTAGTATCACAGAAAAATAATATACGCAAGAAACGTGTATATTTCCAATGAGTAACTGACGATCGACAGGATCTAAGGAGGCTCCATCACTAGGAAAAAAACGGAATCTGAGTAGGACCGGAGGTAATGACTGGCTCCAGCGGCGAAATTGTTCTAGGAGCGATTCAGCGGTCGGAATGTGAAGCATATTACCCGCGCTGAGCTTGTCGACGATACTTTCTAACAAGGAGCACGCTTTGACGATTTCGCTGAAAGCAGCTTGTGAATACTGGAATATTGAGCCGATTTTCATATGTGAATCATCGCTTTTCTCATGCCACAAGGTGGTGGGTAGATTCCTGGGCTTTCCAAGGATGAAACTGGAGAGTATGTCAATGTTGCGAAGACTGTTCCATATTTTGACACTGGACACCACGCATCACATTAGGTTAAACGAGACTTCATGAATTCAAAAAAAAAAAGCCGAAGAATGTACACTTACCGCTGGTTGTGTTCGCTATCAAGATCTTCGGGATTTGCCGGATTGTGCAGCCTTAGGACAATAGCAGTCCTAGCAGCTATACCCAGGTAAATGGAAGCCGTATTTCTGCGACAAGCCCCAACCATATAAAAAGCAAGAAGAAGAAAGAGACGGACCATACTCAAGCTCTGACTAGTTAACATGTTCCCAAAAGCGACCCGTTGTGCTCGGCAGAAGTAGTCTAACTCAATCCGAGACGATGGGTCTCCGAGAGGTCTCACCTGAGCACCTATTGCCAAAGCAGTGTAGAGAGAAGCCGCATCGATCTCCGACATTGACGGCGGCGAAGAAGTTTGTCCGCTGGATACAGTGTTACTGATGAGTAGGTCGACTTCATCCGCTGTGAATAGGTCTAGTAGGCCGCTGGACTAAACTTTGGATCAGATGCACGCAAAATATTTACGCGATTGATAGGGACAGGAGTATTTACAGCTTCAAAATATGAGTCCAACAGCGAGTACATTTCTTCCGGAGAGGGCCCTAGTTCCGCGGCTCCTGTTGGCGCGATTTCTGCATCTAGCATGATAGAGTGGCAATCGCCATCGGTAAATGGCACCAAGCCAACATAGGACCTTAGCGTTTTGCGCAAAAAATGAAGGAATGACGATGATGTCTCGCGCACGTGAACTAGAGCAAGCATTAGTCAGGGTTCGGATAGCTTCAAGTCACGATCAGAAAAATGGCGAGCATATACTCTTTTGCTTAGTTGAACTAGCCGACGGCCGGGTTTCCGGTTGGGAGTAGCTTCCATTGAGGTCAGAGCTGGAAGCAAGCAGCTGAGGCAGCAGTGTCATTATTGGAGATGCATCTACTACTTGAGTAACATCAGTAGATGGGTCTTCTGATGACCGGTTGCTCTGGTGGGATATGGCTTCGCTGTGGCGCGTTCGTCGACGATCTGTCCCTGTATAGACACACGCGGCACTTTGTCCTCGTCTCACACATGTCGCACATGGCAGTCGAGAGTCGCATCTTGTTTTGGAGGCCTTACAGGAGACACATGCCTTGCATGACCGCTTCCGATCCTCTGGCCGGACCTTAGGACGTGGCATGACAAACAATGTGGAGAGTACCAGGCTGTGAAACACAGACTTGTATGTAGATTTCTTCCAATATGCTAAAACATCCGGGATGGATTGCTTTGATCTGTTACTCAGACATTAGCAAGTCGATGAATGAGGGGTTGGTGTTGAGAGATAACTGAGTGGCGACGTCGGAAAAGGACTGACAGTTGCAGCCTGAGGCACCAACTTACCTATCGGATCGCCAGCTCTTTGACTGACTTTTGGGTAGCGTGCACATTGTATGATAACCTTATATAGATGTTCTGTGTGATTCTTCTAGCCTGGCGTTCTAATATAGAAGTATTCTGACAGCATAGAGGCGATGAAGGGCGGCGATTAACTATCAGGCAGCAAGGCATCAATCATAGCTTATCGGCGCCCAATTGTCCAATCACAGAGCAGTGAGCCTTCTTTCAACGACATGTACTTGTCAGTTATCGTAGGATTGAATTTTTAGATAGCTTCGCATGACGGAAGAAATTCAAAGAACTAGGACAAGTATACTGAGATATGAATATCCTCCAGGGCGGTGTTCGGTTGATGCATTCGTCAGAGACTCGTCGGAAAGGAATAGACACCAACAAATGTACCTACACTGGCCAGAGATGAGTATCTTGAGACTTCATATGCTAAAGATTATCCCGAGTGCTGCCCTGAAAGTACAACCTGAATAATCCGTGAATTCTCTGAATTGCTCCTTGTAATGCTTCGCACGACAACAATTCACCCGAACCGGGATTGTCTGAGATGCTTTTGGAAAGTCTATCTAACATGACCCATCATTTCATCAACAAGTCTTGCACTTAGTTATTAAAGGACTTACAAATGGTCCCGCGAGGCAGAAATGACATTGAGTCGAGTTGAGTCGATCTCAGATCAGTCTGTTCCCACTTTAAGTGACAGATCCCTCTCGAGACCACCCAAAGAAGCATTCCAAGATTTTTATTTAGACGTTTTTTTTATTTATTTATTTATTTATATTTTTGGTTGTTTTTCTTTTGTGCTGTGTTTATCGTTGTTATCATCTGTCTTGTATTCAATTTATGGCAGCGGTTTCAGCTGTTCTGTGTCAATAGTCTCAAGTACCAGTCTTGTTATTATTTAATTTTTTAATGCAGGCAATCATGCTCGACACGACTATACTCTAAAATTTATATATACATATCTTGAGTATCAAAGGCCATTCGTGATATCAAAATCGGTCGTCTTTTAGGCAGCACTGCACTCGACGAACCCGTCGTAGCTTGAAGCTCCAGTGTGGGTAATCAAAGCAGCGTAGTCACCATCACCGTTGAAGATAACACGATCGGTTCCAGGTTGTCCACCAGTGTAGACCTTGAAGGATGAGAGAATTGGGTATTCGTACCAAGGGCCGGATACGGGGAAGTCGAAGCCTTCATTGTCGTTGTATTGGTGTGGGTAGTCATTGTCGGTTTTGCCGGATTGCAAAAGGGAGTATCCTTGGTTCAGGGCGGCATCGATGTCCGATTGCCAGTAGCATGTGTTGCCACAGTATTCGACGCAAGAGTCGCGCTTTTGCGCAGGGGCAGCAGCGTAGACGCTGGAGACAAGGAGAAAGGCGGCAGCGGCGACCTATATGGCGATGAAGTCAGTATATGCGTCTGGTTGACTTTCTATCTTCATTATTTTGGTATATCATGGACGCACCTTGGTGAACTGCATCTTTGTGAGTTTTTAGAGAATTATTGATGTTTTTCGTTATTTAGAGAAGCCATCAGGAGAAGGGTAATGATCGCCTTTTAAGCCATTTTCGAGATAGCATAACGAGGAGATAACCAGGTTCTTCGCGTGATATGATTGATGGTTTTATTTTTATTTCAAGTTCGAGGTAGTATCTGGTGGTGATTAAATTGCATAACTAAACGACATCTCCTACCTATTAAGATGATAATGCATTCGCGTGTCAAAAACACAGCATCGTGAAGACCTGGCATGGCCACATAATTGGACCAAACAGCAGTTAAAGATGAGTGAATCTAGGAGTACCGGCCCACAAATGTAACGGAGGCTTGCGATCAACCTGCCTGATATGGAAGAAGAGAGAAACAAGCATCGAACCAGATGGCAAGGACAGGTTTTAGCGGCGGGACTGTGGCTTGCCGAGCAGTATAGAGTGCCTATAGAGTTCATCTACTGCAAAGTAATCTCCGTAGCGGCTGTCATCCCGTGAAAAGATGATAGGATCTTATCTCTCGTCATATCTGTACAGTCCAAACCTTCAAAAGTCATATTTATGCAGATCATGCGGATACGGAAATCCGGACTAATCTGGGTGGATGTGCCGGCGCAATTTATTCTTTTCCTGGATGTTGTGCTTCGCTCTTGAAGATCCAGTTACAGGCCAGCCTTTAGCGAGTATTAGCAATGCAACCTCATTATGTGCTGTATGATACGACGAGATCCAACTGCATCAAAGTCGTAATAAGCGGACATTTGCTCTGGAGTGAAGGACTCTGGGGGTCCGTAGCACATATGACCTGCATTATGGACAATAACGTCGAGCTGACCAGATTCTCGAACGATCTGAGCGATTGCCGCACAGGCAGAAGTCGTATTTTTGACCTTCAACTCAACAGTTCGCAGAGAGATTGCGTGCTCTTCGGCTGAGTCACAGGCAGCCTTCACTGCTTAGCATTTCTCGTTGTTGTAGCCTGCATACTAGCATATACAGTACCATGAAAAATGTGTTAACACCCCCAATATCCGAACGCTTCGCGCATTCTCACCGCCTTCGTAATATAGCAAACAATCTGTGGAGTACCCGTGTGAAGCCTCCAAGACGCCCCGGTTATACTGGAAGGATTATCCATGGCCACCGCACTTCGATGAAGGTCTCAAAATTATAGGCTTCCCCTGGAATCATGTAGGCTTTGACGTTCTGGCGCATAGTATCCGTCAAACTGTTAGACATTGACTCGAGTGATAAGCCAATATCACTTCTATTTATAAGTTTCGTCAGACCAATATATCCTATCGCTAAGTCACATTAGTAATAAGTGAAATTAAGCGTTTTTTGCAGCACGAGCGAAAGATCGACGAGAGTTTTCCCATCTATATAGTATGATGAATTCTGGGTAATTTTATGGTTCCATTTGGCGACCTGAGTTCAGCCACGCGAAAGTCTCCTTCATCCAAATCTATGGGTTTATCGGAGATTGGAGTAAGGGGTCGGTTATGGGAAACGTTCACTTGAAAGTTTTCTTGCTGACCGAGGAAGTGAGAGACTGGTGAATATTGTTTTTCACAATAATACACCGAGCATTCCGTTAGGGTAGGCATCGGCAACATTGCGGTCACATTCTCTGGATGGTAAGTGACCAACGTCATTGGCAAGTCCACTGCAAGCAGTGAGATTATTGTTTCAGGTTCTGTTTCTTTTAACGTGTCTATAATGGTGATGCCCCAGTATGTCAGATTGAAAGACAAGAAATCAGCTGAATACTCTGCTGTGTTCATCTCGCCACTTGCCAAGAAATCCTCAAGGTCGAGGAATACCTGATAACCACCTGGGTGGTGTATGTGCCGTCGGTCATAGTTTTCCTCTGCCATTCTGTTAGGTTGAAAGGCCAAAAATAGTAAGCTAGCTCACAGGATTTGTGAGCTTGAACAGTTACATCTGCGCAATGACTGCAAATGCCCAGGAAAGGACAGTATCTGCTGTGTGAATGGACCGATAGCGAGTGATAGTATCCTCATGAATGCCCCTAATAGAAGAAGGGGGCCCAGTTTTGTTTGTCTGAGATATCTGCAGAGCAGTTGTAAGGAACCCCAAAGGCCACGGCTACCTTGGCTTGCATGGTATATAGTGGTGTCGGTTGAGAAAAGTGATTCCATTTCAGTTGACTAAGACAGGAGGACACGGCGACTAGCATCGACCCTTCGGTAATGGTCATCATAACAGGTATAATGGCATTTGGCGAAATGATGGATTGCCAGGAAGTATATGGGGTACCATGAATCCTCAAAAGAAACCTTATTAGAAAGGAGAGACCAGAAACGTTTGGAGCGGTAGAACCGATTTCCCATAGCCAGGAATCATCGACATTGTTTGTTAAAGCCTTTTGATCCGTCTTTGGCTTGAGTAATAACCGACCCTTCCTTAGTCATCCAGGGTCTCGCTAATAGCTCGACCCTGCCAACTCAACGTACAGTGCCGCTCAA
>JAKLNL010000058.1:0-90030 GCA_022814505.1 Talaromyces liani
CTTTTTTCCTTCCTTCTGTATGTTCAATATTTCGTCGATTAGCTACTCCTAGATAGAGGAATTGAGCATTGTCACAAACATACTTAAGTCATTGATCACCTCTTGCTAACATTCCGGATATTGTAGGGCATTATTATTAATATCAAAGGACCAATGTCATCTCTGTTAATGACAAGACTACTACTGCTGCTGCTGCTGCTATGAAGACGACCACCACCACAGCAGGAGCAGGAGGAACAACAACAGCAACAACAACGACAAGAACAGTGGGAGCAGCAATAGCTATCGTAAGTTCTCCCCGCAAGCATATCAATGTCTATCATCAGCACCAGCTTACCATATTGGGAACGCAGGCCTTGCGATCTTCTCGCCTGTTTGACGGATTCAGCCTTCAACATCGATATCTTCTTCACCACAGCAACTATGATCTCAGTAATAGCAACAGCAACAGCAGCAGTAACAACAACAACAGCACCACCACCACCACCAGCAGCAGCAACAGAAAGAGTTGGTAAGTACTTCATCCATATTAATTACTGAGATCAACGTCTTTTTTGTACAGACTGCTAACCGCAGTACGACTTACAGGTGCCACCATCACCGAGAATATCGAAGACACAACACATAACCAAAGCGTTAGTGCGGAATCGCAATGTCAATACATGAATAGCCTCCAAGGATCTATCGGAGAATAAGCACGTGGAAAATAGGGTTTCAGCCCGTCGTCGGCTGCAGGAAACTCAGGACATCATTTCCGACATATGCGTATATGACTCGAACCAGATCAAAAGTATGTACATAGTCTAGCAAAAGCGGCATTTTCATCCTTTGATGATTTCTTTGTATCAAATTCATAGTATTCTGCGGAAAGAACATCAGAGGACCCCTGCCAAGAATGGAAATTGCTTCTTTTCTGTCAGAAAAGCCTCATCGGAAATTCACCAGAATCATGAATTACAGAACCCCATATTCCGTACGGAGTACATCACACAATTCTCGGAGCGCGGTACCTTGCCCAAATTCGGAATGAAAACTCGACAGACGGAGTAACAGAAAATATGGAGTACTACTCCGTCCGCCTTCTCGAATAGTAAGGTCTAGCCCGGTGACAACTTCTACTCCTGTACAACTATGGAGTACAAAGTGCAGTGTGGACTTCTATTTACGTACTCGCTACCGGTACCTGATGACTAACAGAATCCACCTGTAGCTGTCACGGCGGCGGTCGCCGATACCTATAAAAATTCTATGTAGCACGGAGTCATGTTTTACAAATTGAATACACAAGTACCTTTGTACGTAGACGGTTTTTTCAGCGTTCAAAGACGGTAATTTGAAGCATTTCCGAGGAGGAAAGCCAACGCCCTAGATTCATCACATGTACCCCTACGTAGTTTGCCATTTGCCATTCGGCCCGTCGATGAGTCAAGTTTCTAGGTATGTAGTACTTAGTAGTAGTACTTTCTAGGTCCGGTACGTAGGGCTAAAAATCTCGGGCTAAGCACCGAACATAGCGTACAAAGTTTGGGTGTGCCGATACCCGCGTGATTTAGTCTAAGCCTGTAAAAACTGCCGCATAGCCCTGCCCTTTCCAGCTGAAACCTTGAAGGCCTTAGGCCACGAAGGTACTGTCCTAGGAGTAGTCTGTGCTTATTTTGACATCGAAACTAGTTCGTGTGGATTCTGTGGAACTTCAACTTGCATACTGTTATGTAATAGCCAGGCCCCGTTGTCCAATGTTTGTAGCACGGTGTGTTTTAGGGTCGATTCTAGACCGTTTGGGATGTTTGTTTATTTTTGGCGAATATCAGGGTCTTTTTTCAAGTTGATTCAGTTCAATTCAATTCAATTCAATTCAAACCTGAATGAATTGTACGTAGTCGCATACTCTGGAGTGACGAGTCTGCATGAAGTCAAGGAGGCCTGTTCACCGCTATGGCGCCAGGCTAAATGGCACATGATGCGGGGTACAGCAGAGATCGAAGCAGCAGAAGGGAGAAAAAAAGCAAAGAAAAAAAAAAGAATACATTCTCCATACGGGGTCAATACATCCACCCTAAGCCACATCAGGAATAATGATTTGCGCTCTAACCGCATCAGGAAGTAGGAAAGAGAAAAAAAGCCACAAAATTACGGGCTAGTATGAGTATCCGTTACTAGATCGACTGGACTGATCGTAATCACGTCACCTGCTGGGAAAATTTTTCTTTCTTTTCTTCGCTTTGACTTTGCGGATCGCGTCATGGTTAGTCAGTGAGATCTATGAGGCTCGCACGTGAGAGCGTCCTTACTGCATCTTACATCGATACATACGTTTAATACATAGTACATAGTTAACTAACTATAGGATCCTCTCCATGCTTACGTGGTGCATGACTTGTCTCGACTCTCGACCATCATCAGCTCATTGCCAATGAAATGGTATCATCGTACGATGAACTGACGACGACAAGGTCCTCAATCCTTTACTTTCTTAGTTGCTAGAGTTATCTGGTGGAGATCAATTACTATATACTCTTGTGTCGATGGGATGTCGTCTTGATGAGCACTTCATTATGAATCATACACGCTTCATCAGGTCATACGTGCGTGCTCTCGCGTTATGCCGGCCAACTCACCTTCAGCCTGCTTAGTTATTCGACTTCCACAAACAACAATCCATACGTATTACCAAGATTCATATTATCAATCTGCTGGCTGATCTAGAGCCAACAAGAGATGACTCACCTGTGTTCAGAGGGCGCTTAGCCGTCTGATCGCCAGTGATTGGCCTAAAATATGAATACATAGTACATAGAGTAGTATGTAGTAGTTCGTAACTTTGTATTGTAATTACCACCCGCCTTAAGTTGGGCCCACTACATCATCTTTTTTTTTGGCTGTTCCCCACCATCGAGACCTTCTACTAAAAAGTATACAGGCAAGAAGGTACTGGAACCAAGGCACGCTTTTCCACGGGCCGAGTACGTATGATCCTAAGAGGGGGAAAACGGAAAACTAAGAAAATTCTGAATTGAAACATACACATGGATCATGTGGATCGTAGCTCCTGTCAAGGTTTTCCTTTCTGGCACCACTACAAAGGGCAGCCTCCTTCCTCCTTCCATCCAACTTTGTAACTTCTTCCCCCAGAATAATACTTCCAACAAAACACACCTCCCATCACGTACATCAACTAGCATCAGAAGAACCATACAACACTTCTAGACTAGCTCACATTCCTGATCATCAACACAACTACACCTACACACATCGAAGGAGTCTCGGTTAGAATGCCCGGCCGTCTACTGTCGAGCCTGGTACGCTCATCCTCGCCACATGCCATCACATCAACTTCCCGCTCTTCATCGACTACTTCAGTGAACGACACCCCATCTTCGACATCCACCACATCCTCCAAGAGAAATTCCTGGTCCTTCCCCTCCGCCGACGGTCATGACAGCACCATCGAAAACCGCATCTCAGCAGCCATGGAGCACATCATTCACCCTCACAAGGAAAAACGCATAAGCTTGGGAAGGTCCTCTCGTTCAAAGGAGCGCGGCAAATCCTCCAAAGAAATTCCGCGTGCTGTTTCCGGCCCAAAGCTCGACGTGGTTATTGAATCTCCCCCGCTCGTCTTCTACGGCACCCCAGCCAACTCGACGGGAGCTTTGTTTTCTGGACGTATGCGTGTTACCGTCTCTGAGCAATTGGGTTCCGCTACATTGAAAGAGTTCAAGGTCGACCTCACCAAGACATTTACGACTAAGAAGCCAATCTCCAGAGACTGCCCCGGCTGTGCTTCCCGCGTGGAAATCTTGAAGAAATGGGACTTTTTGACGGAATCCGTGACTTTGAAAAAGGGAGACCATGACTTCCCCTTCAGCTACTTGTTCCCAGGAGACTTGCCCGCCAGCGCTCAAGGCAACCTCGGTGTTATCGAATACTGGATCACTGCTCGTGCCATCACAACCACCGGAACCGAGATCGTCAAGAAGGTCCCTCTTACCGTTCATCGTGCTATTCTTCCCGGTAACGACCGCGCCTCTGTCCGTATCTTCCCTCCAACCAACTTGACCGGACGAGTCATTCTTCCGTCTGTCGTGCACCCAATTGGCGCCTTCCCAGTCCAGATGAGTCTCAGCGGCGTTGTGGAAAAGGGAGAAGAGACACAAACTCGATGGAGACTCAGGAAGATGATGTGGCGTATCGAGGAGCACCAGAAAGTAGTCTCCAGCTCCTGTGCAAAGCACGCCCACAAGATTGGCGGTGAAGGAAAGGGCGTCCTACACCAGGAAACTCGCATCATTGGCCACAACGAGGAAAAGACTGGCTGGAAGACGGATTTCGATACTGCTGGTGGTGAAATTAACATGGAGTTCTTGGCCAACATCAAGCCCGGAAGCAAGCCCATCTGCGATTTGGATGTCAAGGGTCATATGGAAGTCAAGCACAATCTCGTAATTGAGCTTATTGTTGCGGAAGAGTTCTGCCCTAACAAAAACACCAAACTCATCACACCTACCGGCGCTGCTCGTGTTCTACGCATGCAATTCAACCTCCTTGTCACTGACCGAAGTGGGTTGGGAATTAGCTGGGACGAGGAAATGCCTCCTGTCTACGACGACGTTCCAGCCAGCCCTCCTGGATACTTTAGCGTCAATGGCGGCTGCGAGATGGAAGACTACGTCGGCTCTCCACTACCGGATCTACCTGACTACGAAGATCTCGAACGCCTGGATCGATCTGAGCATTCGTCCGTCTCTGGACTCTCTCGCGAGGTGTCTCGATTGACAGCCGACGATCTGATCGCCGAACCCGAGGTAGCCGCCCCTCGTAGCGCTGTCGAGGCAGAGGCAGAAACACCAGACGCCGTTGAAGCCGGAAACATCGAAGCAAGAGAGACTGCATAATCTCAACTTTCTACACAATTTTTACGACTTTATGACTTTTAATCAAAACCAAAAAAAGGACTCTATGGAACACGGTACCTGAAGATACCCGGATTGTTACTGCATTCATCTTTCTCTGTTGTATTACCTTTCTTTTGTCTGTCTTTGCGAAAAGTCTTGTTTTGGGGCGATATGAATCATATGATATCACTCGATATGACTAGGGTGGCTTGGGAGGCTCATTGTTCTTTTCTTTTTTTTATGTTTTCTGCAAGGCCCTACGCATCGGCCGAATATGCAGACAGATACCCCCATTACTGCGATATAATAATACCATTCTCTTCTATCTTATCCTATCCTCTACCCTCCTCTTGAACTTATCAACTAATATATTTTATACCCCATAACACCAACTCCCCACCCCAACGGCACCAATAAAGCCACCAACGCCGCCAAAGGCGACGATATCTCCAACACACACCAAACCCACATTGTGCCTATACTCGGCGCCCGTTTCATTACAGCGTAGTACCCCGCTTGGTTGGTGGTTTGGACGAGTGTGCCGCCGAGAAGGATCGCGAGGGGGAGGAAGAAGAGCATTGTTCTGGTAGTGAACAGGTCGCCTATTAGGGCTTCTGAGATCATGGACGACGCTGATGGCGGGCCATTGGGCTTGGGGGATGGTTTGGCGGATGGTTTGCTTTTTTTCTGTCGTCGACGGAAGGGGAAGGAGATGACGTGTCCGTGAGCGAGATGGATGACGAACGTCAACACGGGGAACGCGATGATGAGTGATTCCTTGACGAGATCTTTCCATATGATTTGTTGTACGTATTGGTGTGCTGCGAGGAAGGCGAGTGTGAAGTGTACTGTCGTTAAGGGGATGGAGGTGAATAAAGTGTCGATTAGAGGTGGTATTTCTCCATCTTCTTCAACGTCTTCTTCTTCCTCTTCTTTCTTCGGTTTGGAGGTTTTTGTAGGGAGGGTATTCGGATCGAGGCTTGATACCTGCCCCGATGACGAAAGTTCGAGGAATTGCGTCTCTGTTGCGTTTAGGTCGACGAATTGTCCGTTTGGTTTTTGGCTCTTCTTCTTCTTTCCTTCATTGTTGATGTGTTGATTTAGTTCTTGTTGTCGCTCAGCTGCGATTTCGAGGAGGGTTTTTGCTTGTCGTGTGTTGTTGTTCTTGTTTGTGAATTCGGATGGTCGTGAGAGAGGGATCGACGAATCAACGAAGCTATTTTCGTTTTCTGCTGCTGCTGCTGCTGCCGCCGCCGCTGCAGCGCGGCGTTGTTTGCGGTTTTGGGGCATTGTTTGTATTTCTCAACTCGATATGGTATACGGTATAAGTTTTTGATGTGGTGGTGTGTCGTGTGGTGGGTTGAGGCGATATGGAAATAAAGTATTGGTCTTGTCTTACCTCCGCGGTGGATCATGGCGATCGCTCGATGAGGATTAGTTAGGTTTGTTTACTTGTCCAATCAATTCAACTCAAGAGTTCATCCTATAAATCTAGGAATACCCGTGCCGCCAAGCCCGCGACCCTCACGCGCAGCGTGAGGGTGCGCGTCAGATAAGTGTAGAAGTCACATAAATGTAAATTTATGTTTTTACATCTCCCCGTCCCATTACAAAGCCCCAAAACACCACCAAAATGCCATCCGATCAATATAAAAAAGAGGAATCAATGATTCAGAAAGCATTGGAATCACTTAAAAAAAATCCGAAGCAAAAAATCATGGTTTTAGCGCGAGAATTTGGCGTTCCGTACAGTCGGCTCCGGTGATGTGTGTTAAGCAACACTTCTTAATTAACCCGGCGACCAGCGCACAAGCGATTGTCAGATGATCAAGAAAAGGCTGTAAAACTATGGATCGATGATCTAGATGACAGAGGACTCCCTCCAACTACGCATATGATTCGAAACTACGTGGAAAAAGTGCTTCAAAATTTGCACCCGGACGCAGCGGACCCCCCACGACTCGGTGATCGTTGGACCCAACGATTCCTCACCCGACTAGGGCCAGAGTATAAAATTCAGAAATAAAAGACTATTGACCCTAAGCGTCATCTTGCTGAGGATCTGAATATAATTCAAGCTTGGTTTGACTGTTTGGAGCTTGCATTAGAGAAGAACAAGATTAGGCCGTGTAACTATTGGAATTTTGATGAATCTGGATTCCAAATTGGATAGGGAAGTGATGAAAGAGTTGTGACAAAATATCTAGAAGCTATATGTATAGTTCTAAGCTCTTCAGGACGAGAATTGGTGACTGCTATTGAGGGTATAAATGCTGAGGGGAGTGCTATTCCTCCATTTCTTATTTTTACTGGAAAGGCTATTCTTAAAGAATGGTTCAAATATCTCACTGAACCGGAGTGGAAAGTTACTATAACCAACTTAGGCTTTTCAAATGATGAGATTGTATTTGAATGGCTTCAACATTTTAATCAACATACGCGAGAACAAGCTAAGAATGACTGGCGCCTGCTTATTATGGATAATCATAATGCTCACCTTACGAAAGAGTTCCGGGATTATTGTGTTGAAAATAAGATTATACCTTTCCGATTTCCAGCTCATACAACACATATTTTACAGCCTCTAGATGGAATGCTGTTTTTATAATATAAACGCATTTACAAACGTACTATCAACGAGCAGGCGCATCTTGGTGGCTTCTTTTTTGATAAGATCGATTTTTGTGCCAATATCGCTCGTATACGTGCTGAGGCTCTTACTCCACGTGTTATACGAAGCGGATTCTCTAAACAGGGTCTCTGGCCTCTTAATGCTGATCTTATTACTGATCCTTTATTTGAAAAATGGGAGCTCCAAGCTGGTTAAGATTTGCAGATTTGGGACAGTGATGAGCAAGATATCCTAAGCTCTCTAACGAATACTTCATTTTCTCCACCAACTACCGCATATAAGCTTCAACAATCTATTACTAAGGTCGAGGCCCAGCTAAATGAGATCGAGACGGCGATTCCTGGTATTCGGAGGAGTCTAAAAAAGATCTTTACCGGCAGCCTTACTCAAGCCCATATCAAGGATCAACAACAGGCTCAAATTAACCGCCTACAAGCACTCAACGAGCGCAAATCCGCTAAAAAATCCAAGCACTAGGTGCAAGCTGGAGGCGTACTTACCGTACAAGATGCAAATAGAGCTATCAAAAAGTGTACTACAGCTGAAGAAAAGAAGGCAGAAAAAAAGAGGCTCAAAGAGCTCCGAGAGGCACCATTAGGATCAATGCCCCCACCACTCTTAGAAAGTGAAGAAAGGGCTATTGATTGTAATATTATATTGAATATTGTCGAGCAAGCCTATCCACGACGCTCTGATCCTAATTTGATACGTTGGGTGGAAGATAGAGTGTAATTTAGTTAGTGAATACCATAGAAATTTACATTTATGTGACTTTTATACTTATCTGACGCGCACCCTCATGCTTAGCATGAGGGTCGCGGGCTTGGCGGCACGGGTACCTCAATTTCTAAATATACTGCGTGTTCGACAAGATCGGCAGCTACTGAGTATGCTGTACCTGCGAACTTATTCCACCCTCTTCGCCAGCATGGAGGCTTCCTTTTCCCACAAACCATCAACACCATTCACCAACACCACACATACGCTCCACAACATCGATTATCGCAGGATCATCGTATATCGAAGCAACGTCTCCGTCGCCGAAAATACCTTAGTCCAAACAACATACACAACAGCACCACTCAAAAGACTATAAAGATAGTTTCAGTCATAGAAAATTCCAGAAAAGAGCGGTAGTGAATCTGACAATGACCGCGAACCGAGAGAAATAATACCCAAAAGACGACCTCGTAACGACCGGAAAGGGAATATGATAATGAGCCCCAATCGCTCCACTGAGAATCAACGGTATCATGTCCACAATCGCTCCCAGAACAGCTATCACACATCAATCAATCCCATCCACTTTAATTTGGAGACGATCATCTTACGCAAGTAGAAAGCCTCCCTCCACGTCAACCCAAGCTGTATAATCGAACTCGGCCCCTCCCAACCCTGCGCATTTAGAGTATTACTGAACCAAAACCCAACACGGTAAGAGTAGACCATGTCCTGCGTTCCAGGGGCGTGACGCCGGCATCGATGTCTGTATGGTTTCAGGGATACTGGCAATACGAAAACTGGTCCCCTTTTACTTCCGGCTTGAGCTGTTTGGCTGTAGAAGAGGAACTCCAGAGTGTCTCTTCGAAGGATGTAAGCTTTTGTCCATATGTCGGACCCAGCAATATTGAGCAATGGATTTATGGAATAGTTCAATTTGTTTCGCAATTCAAGGATGCCATCGTCTGCAGCACTCACTCTTAATGGGAAAATTACTGATTCTGGCACATAACGAGCACTAGTGGGGGATGAGAGTAGCACAGCTAGAATGACACGCTTTAAAATTATTGAGAGACATGACGAGCTATGACAAATAATGAATCGGAAGTAAATCTAAGTTAGTGCATAATATCGTAGATGATCAAACCTTGAAGTGTTCTAGGGTCTGCCACTGAGTTAGGGCTAGGATCTTCGTCGCCGCAGGGCATCTCCACGTTCATTATCAGTACGGTAGTTAACACATCGAACAAAGCTTGATTCCTCTTATATATTGGCACGCAATCTCGACTTGATCATAAGCCCAATGCCTCAGTATCTGACTCGGTCAACTCATGGCCAATTGCTCATACAGTGCTTCATAAGAATCTCACCAACAGTGCCCCACCAGCCCTTATCTATATGCTCCTCTCATAGAGTGTTAGATTGGTTCCACCACGTTCTTATCGCTTCGTGAGACGTCCGCGTTGGCTTGCAGGCTTGTAGTAGCACAGAGTAGTACTGACAGATTACGTGCTTTAAATCGAACAGAGATGTACTGTCATACTATGAGTACAGAGAAAGAGGGCAGAGACGGACCGGACGGATTTAGCAGCGGGACTAAGCTCGTTCCAGGCGGGCCGTTGATGTCACTTTCCCTTCATCCTTTCTTTCTCATCTTTTCCTTGGGACATAGACTGTTTCTTCTTCGTCTTCTTCTTCTTTTCTTCTCTTTCTCTCCCTTCTTGTATTTTTTTTACATTTGATGTATTTTTACTGTACTTATTCTATTATTACTCGCCCATCAACTGATATGTACACCGCCCGTCATCCATCCCGAGTCGCTCATCATGGCCGCGGTCTCGACCGGCACCGACGAAACTGATACTAGGAGGAATGCTGCTCTGACCAACAACAGCAACAGTCAACTAAACTCGCCGCGACTCTCGGAAGGAGGATTTGGAGGACAGCGCAATGCACCAAATGGTATGTCGCCTCGCGGTGATAGTGTGTTGTTGCGATCCGGATGAGCCGGCGGGCTTATCTTTGAACATGCGCATACCTGGGTCATGGCTAAATTTGCCTCTCGCTGACTATTGCGACTCAACGTACAGGAACGGACACCCCCGGAAGCGCTGATAGAACACTAAACGATGATAACGGAGATGGGAACAACAACACAGAAAAACGCGCCCATAACGCGCAGTCGGATGCGTCCTTGCCAACTAGGTCGCGAACAGCGCCTGAAGAGCTTGAATCTTCGGAGAACGCTGCGATTGACCCTCTCTCGCAGGTACGCCATTGTCGAGCGAAAATTCTGGCTACATAGAAGCCTCGCGCATACCATTGTACTAACACTGTCGCCAGCATATCCTGAAACGGACGCAAACAGAGAAATCCATTCCTTACAAATTGAAATCGCAAGCTTCGTACGGCCAGGATTCGGGCGGAGACGGAAACAAACCCAGTCCAACGGACCCGGTTGGCAATCGGAGCGAAACGTTTCCTCTACCTAAGACCAAGGAGAAAAAGTGAGATAGACTATTTGCCATCAGTCTGGAAGATTTGAAAGGTGGGGGCTAACGTTGTTCGGCGCGATGCAGAAAAGGTGTATCTTTCCTCAGTCGCATTATAGGTACAAAGAAAACCCAGCCCGTTGTCGAAACGAACGACTCCAATGCTTCGGTTTCTCAAGCAGAAGGTGCCAATGGCAGGAATGATGTGTTTGCGCACCCAGTTGGCTTTATTCCACGATTTCCGCCTCCTCCGAAGTACATCAAAGTCAAAGCGCATTATAAAAGACAAAAGTCGTTCGACCGCGTATTCCTAGCACAGGAACTCGATGGTGAGGCTAGTGAAGGTAACAGAGATGAAAAGCCAGACAAGTCGACCAAAAACAAAGCTATCTGGGCAATGGTATTCTCCAAGGATGGCAAGTATCTTGCTGCAGCCGGTCAAGACAAGGTCATTCGAGTATGGACCGTCATCACCAGCGCAGAAAATCGCGAGGCTCATGAACAGGAAGAGGACGAGATCAAAGGCGGCGAGGGTATGCGCTTGACCGCGCCGGTTTTCAAGACGAAACCGATTCGTGAATACTACGGGCATACGGGTAGTGTGCTGGATCTTAGTTGGAGCAAGGTATGGATCTTTCTCTACGTGTTGGTATAACCGGATATTGACAAGTAAATAGAACAACTTTCTCCTTTCGTCATCCATGGATCGTACTGTTCGACTGTGGCATGTCAGTCGCGCGGAATGTCTGTGTTGTTTCAAACACAGCGATTTCGTAACCTCGATTCAGTTTCACCCCCGCGATGACCGTTTCTTCCTTGCTGGCTCGTTAGATTCGAAACTACGACTTTGGAGCATCCCGGATAAGAGCGTGGCATTTTGGGCGACCGTTCGCGATATGATCACATCAGTCGCTTTCACACCGGACGGGAAATACTCGATCGCTGGCTGTCTTAATGGGCTATGTATTGTCTATGAGACCGACGGACTCAAAGCTATTGCGCAAGTGCATGTGCGTTCAGCTCGAGGGCGCAATGCCAAGGGCAGTAAGATAACTGGCATCGACACTATGGTGTACCCTCCCAATGACCCGAATGGAGACATCAAATTGCTCATCACCAGCAACGACTCTCGAATCCGACTGTACAACTTCAAGGACCGCAATCTCGAAGCGAAATATCGAGGAAATGAGAATTCTACGAGCCAGATTCGAGCATCGTTCAGTGAGGACGGTAAATACATTATATGTGGTAGCGAAGACGGCCATGCATACATCTGGCCCACTGCATCTACCGAAAAAGACTCAGAAAAGCGTGCGCTTGAGGAACTAGAAATACGAACCGATATCGTCACATGTGCTATCATGGCGCCAATAGCTACGAAACAGCTACTAGGGTTTTCCGGCGACCCTTTGTACGATTTGTGCAATCCGCCGCCGGTCACTCTGGTCAGTAAATTGGACTCGACTCGGTCATCTAAACAAAGCGACGATCAAGCAGAGAAACGTGGCAAAGATCCAGAATCCACGCCCACAACAACAAAGGCGAACGGCTCGCCGGCATACCTTGCACGATCCACCCATCCTGACGGTAATATTATCCTGGCTGCAGATTGCTGGGGACGGATCAAAGTGTACCGACAAGACTGTGCCTACAATAAACGACCAAACGATTGGGATGCGACGTCAACTTTCTCGAAGAAGCTCCTTGGACGGTCGAATTCGGCGCGTCATAGTATTGCGTCGTCTATCGGACGTGAGTCCAAGACACCATCTGAACGAATATTAGCATGGAGGAGTTCAGTCGCCGGCACTGAACTCGCTAGTATCGATTCAAATGGAAGTAGGAATCGTACTCCATCTCCGCGCAAGTCTGCGTTGAGACAACGTTCGCGGTATTCCAGTCCTGTGAATAGCCCTGAAGCCAAGACGGAGTCGGGCTATGCAACTCCCATGACGCATTCAGTCGTTGACCACGAGTCCGAGACAGCTGACAGACAAAGAGAAGCGGAAATCAAAAATCTCGAGGAAAATAAAACCAACTCGGTTTCAGACACTGGGTCCCGGTCTAGCTATGCATCAGAAGAATCAGAAGTGGTCGACAAAGGAGGCAGGAGAAACAACGAAACAGCGGAAATACCGGAAATACCTGAAATACCTCACTTCAATGAAAACAGTCAAAGTAATGCTTTCTGGACAAGAAGCGCAGAGTTTGTACGGAACATCAGATCGCAACGACTATTGACTCCAACCTATGGGACTCAAGCCGATGATGCCGAAGCGCAGCGCCGAAAATCCAGCGCCATAAGCGCTTTAAGCAGCGACATGGGCTCTGCTTACGACAACCCCTACGACGTGTCGCCTAATAATGAGCTGGACGAAAGTGAAACGTTGCGGTGCCCGCGATGTCGAGGAAGGAATTTCCGAGCGACAAAGACCAAGGACGGTCGACAAAAGCTGGTTTGTGTAAGGTGCAACAATCCCCTTGGGTAAATATTGGACATATGACTCTTTTTATATTGGTTCTTTCTAATTTTGTGTGAATACTTGTCTCTTGAGTCTTGACCCATGAAGCACAGGACATGGGCTGTATAGTAACAAGATGATGTGTGTACGTTATGTGATGACAGTATAAGAAGCTGCTAGACTTGTACTTACATTAACAAGCGAATTAGTCTAGATTTAAACTACTCTTATGACTCTTTTGTACTGGATGTAGATGATGTTGAATATAAAACCAAGCGCACAATCTGATTGGTCCGCGCTGTAGCTGTGATATTTCTCCCCGCACATTCCATTTTCCATTTGGCTTCATGTCAACCTCCAGTCAAATTTGTCGCAACACACAAACACCAAACACGCCATTCTATCACCTGGGGGAACTTGGGGATTTTTGATTGAATATCCACTATCTGAAGACTATCTACCAAATTCGAATCTCTCAGAGTGTCATTGTGCTATCGGTCAACTACACGGCGCACGAATTTCACTTCCATCGTGTGTGCACGACACCTCCTCCACTGGAGACAATTCAATATCAATATCAATTTCGTGGAAGGAAAGACATCAAAATGCCATATCTACCAACGCCCAACGCATTCTTGGAGCAATCCTCGCTCTTATTAGAGGCATATCCCGACGACGTACGCTCCTCCATCTTCTTTCCTGAAGATATCATCCATGACTAACTTCGCTGAGAAAAAAAATAGACAAGAATAACAACAAAATACTCCTACCCCAAACCCTCAAATAAGAATGACACCCACAAAATCTCCAAACGAAAACCTACCTCCTCAACCACAACAAATAATGAAGACTCAGCAACAACAACACAAACGACGACATTCGCAACCCTCACACTTAAAACGTATAATCCCGTGACGGGGATATGTCTAAAATATAAGACGAATAAAGCAGCGGAAGTGGGAAGATTGATTTCGGGATTGGGGAAATTGGGTGCTGGGGTGAGGATTACGTCTGCTACGGAGGAGAGTGTTGCGACTGCTGCGACGGCGACTGCGACGACGGCAACGGCGGAGGTTGAGATGGTTGAGGCGCCGGCTGCTGCTACACCTACTGCTGCTCCTGCTGCTTCGGCGGGTGGTGGTGGTGGTGGGAAGAAGAAGAAGGGGAAGGGGAAGAAATGATTATATCTATTCTTCCTCTTCACTTTCGTGTTTATCTTTCAACCAAGGTGTTTACTTTTGAACAAGGCATCAGTGGGTTAGCATAAAATAGAATTCATCATCTTATTCGATTGATCTGCTTCTGGGTTTGGCATGAAAGGGCGTACTTTCTCATAGAGGATAGAGGGTTAGGAGGGTTTTGCATTATAATATCTACATTTCGATGACATGACTGCTCAGGTATGATTTTCAAAGTCAAAAGTGATCTTATTCAGCCATATGTACAAGCGAAGGTAATTCTAAGAAAATAAACGAGTGTCCGTAAATGCAACCATTAACCATGCATATATCCCATATCATATCCACATAACTATGTAACCACCACCAATCTCTGCATATATATGATCGTACAAGGTCTGATAAATATGAAAAACATTACTTCAGTTGATGTCATCCGAACTACTTCGACACAACAAGTCCAGAAGTCATACCGATTTCATGCGCTCCCGGCACCATCACAGGCGGCGTCATCATAATCATCATGTGCATCATCTGCGTCATCTCCTCAGACCCAGAATCGGCAGCGAGTTGCATGGGATTTACGCCGTTGATGTCTGCGATGGTAGTCGTTGCGCCGCGCTCAACTAGTAGTTTCACAATGTCGATGTGCTTGTTTGTGACGGCGTAGTGGAGTGGTGTACGACCGTATTCGTCGATGGCGTCTATATCTGCGCCGTAGCCTAGAAGCAGATGCACGGCGTGGGGGTTGCCTTGTTCGGCGCAGATGTGTAGGTCTGTCTTTATGGTTGTGCTGATGGTGGTAGTGGTAGTAGCACTGGAAGCGGCGTGGGGACTGGTGTCGATGCTTGTGTTGAAAAGGTTTAGGCCGTTGATCCGCATGTTCATATTCATGTTGTTGTTTGGGGAGGCGATGCTCTTCCCATGCATAATACTTGGTATCGTAGGTGCTCGGTTCCTCGTCACATTCGGTGCTGGCGGTGACGATAAAGATGGAACTGACCTTGGAGGAGTGAACGGGGTAGGAAGAGAAGTCGATCGATGTCTATCAGCCTGCAAGGCTGGTGATGGCACCGGCTGTAATGGCATAATACCATATGCATCCCAGGGGTGTTGTTGTCCCTTGGCGTTAGGAGAGACAACACCAGCCGATGAGCCCAGATATAGGTTCGGATCAAGATCTATATTGCCGGTGTTGGCGTTGCTGCTGCTTATACTGTTCGACAAGTCCTCGTCTATAAGGCTGGGTGTATATAGACTTAGAGGTGGCGTGGATGGCGCATGTGATAATGATGGCGAAGGATATCCATTAACGAAAAATGATGGATCAGTTTCAAATGGCGGTATAGGAGTATGCGGGTAGTATGGAGATGAAGAGAAGACATCTTCAAACTGAGGAGGTGTATAATCAAAGTAGTTATTCGCAACCGATGGTAGAACCTTCGGTTGCTGCGTGTGAAAAACTGGCGGTTGGTTGAGAGATAGATGGTAACCGTCGTTGATGAAGGTAAGTTGTGATGCTGCCTGGGCTGCATGAAGACGTTGTTGTCTTTCCTTTTCTTCCCTTGCCAACTGCGCACGTTTCAGTCCTGTCAACAGTCAGTATGCTATCAAAATCATCAATATATCAACAGACAAACTCACTTCGTTTGCGCTGCGCAAGACGATTCTGCATCCGCCTACGCTCGATGGCTTCCGGATCAGTCCGGGGACCGGTCTTGGTGCCTGACGATGCCTTCACCATTGTGTATATACTATACAGAAAAAATCTGGACGTGATATTTTGAGGCGTACTCGTCCAGATTGGTGAGACGAGATGTGCGGTACAGTGGGATGTAGTCAACTTATGAACTAAACCATATATTCACAGGCCGTACGGAGTTAGCTGAATTTATACGGTACCCGTAGTACTATTAGTACTATGAACATATGCCAGCCTTGGATGAATACAATTCTAGCCCCATTACCCCCCCCGCTCAAATGTACAGGACCAATGAAGTGCAAGACCGATTAAGAAAAGGGACCTGGCTAGCAATTGCGGGTAGACCTGCTTGGGAAGACTCCAAGGCTCAATCAGGCGTTGGTGTCCTGTCGAGTTACATCAGTCACCAGACTTCATTTACCGTTTCTGAGCGTTTCATGTTCGGCTTTAAAAATAGGCGAGCTGGGTCATCAAGTTGAGGTTCCCAGATAGGCGTAGTACATGGTACCTAGTTCAACGTGGATGTTCACACATACGTCGTAGAAGAATCCAGCACGGTCCTGGATGAACTCATGGGAGCATCCAATAAGGCGAGCGCCGGAGGGACAGGTGATCCCTAGGCTTGATGGCACAGACGGTTACAGGAAAAGAAAAGTTGCAGGAAGACTGCTCCAGAAGATGCAGGGCTATCCAACAGATACTGAAATCTTGCAAGGACAAGACTCCGTTACGGAGTAAGTCTCTTGTATTCTGTACATAAGTGTCTTGCACGAAGGATTTGTGGCTTGCTCTAAGATCTGCACCACTGGGGCACATGCTTAGCGTCAAACAGATTGAAGCTGATTGCTCGCCGGTTGAGCTGATCGACTAATCGAGTAATATTGAGCTGTTAGTGACAAGTGAATTGACCAGACAAGGGAGCGGGATTTTTGGGGGCCTGACGAAAGTCACGATAGTACGTACTAGAGATACGCACTAATTTAGTTAGATAGTGGTAGTTTCCCCGTCTTCATAACTTCAATCACCGATGTTACCATGTGCATAGAACTAGCCCACTAGGCTTGTTGAGTTGGATTATTAGACTCAGTATTAGCACTTCAATTCCAGGTTAGCCCATACGAAGTCCAACCAGTCAGGGATTAGCCAACATTGAAAGGCACGGTGCTAAACGCCGGTGCTAAATGCTTCATTGGCCCCGAAACGGCGAGGGGGCTGAAAAGACGCCCATGCTGCCGCCTGCGTCACGTCACCCGAGCGCGAAATCGGTGGGAGACTTTCCCATTCTGCTTGGGGTGTCGAGGCTTGCCTGAAGCTGATAGGAAAAGAACTGTTTAAAAGTATTTATCTGGCTGACCAGAAGATCCGTGCGGTTTAGAAAGAGGTGACAGGAGTTGATATGGTTGAAGAACGAGAACGTCGTTTAAGTCGCCGAGGGCGGACGGACAAACGTTCATCCGCCGTCAATCTATCAGTCTCGCTGACTTCTACAACGATACTACCTCTACCCAGATACGTAGCACTCTATAGAGTAGGTACTACATGGCTAAACTCTGGGGAGTCGACCACCACGATAAGTCTACCTGTTATTCCCCAAGTGCTCTTAAATGACCGGAGCACCCGGACTTGGTCAACAACCCAGTTTTCCAAGGTTGAGTACCTCGTGGTGTATCCCCAAATTACTACATTTGTTGTAATGATATGGCATGTCAACCCAAGCAAGCAGCGTTGCTACTCTGCGGTCCATTCCGTACCTGCGTCGGCACAGCGGCCAATCACCCACTGAGGATTTCTCGTCTTTGGTTATTATAGTACGTACGAGGTAGTATTGAAGCAAAATGAAGATATTAACTGCGTACTTAATGGGTCAAAAGGAAGGCGTACTACTAGTTACTTACTACGTACTGACGGGAGTCGCGGCTTATCCATTGTTGGTAGTTACCCACGATATCCACAAAGCAGATTGATTAATTATCACGATCTTGATCTAGTATGCTCGGCACAGGCTCGCTGCCGATCAGGTCTAGAATGGCCAATGACAGCGAAGTCGATATGCACAGGTTTGCAGGCACTCAGCGGATGAAGTGATTGCCATCCATGATATGCTGATCAATGTGTAGAAGGGTTCTAGAAACTGAGCCTGAAAGACTAACAGTCACCGACCCTTGTCAGTGGAATACGAAAATAGCAGATGTTTAATTACTGTTCCATTTGGGACCATTTACGGAGAATTGAAAGTTATAGTCAGGTACGTATTTACTTTTTACTGCGTATTTACGTACCATCTTATCAGAGTGTCTGGAAGGCCAACTTTTAGGGATCGTAGCATGAACGTTCACGACTCAACGCGCATCTTCAGGTGTTTTTGCTTTGCTAGAAGTCAATCGTTTGGAGATTAGTGAGCTACAAGGAAATATATTTAACATATTCGAGACGAATCATCAGCAATAAGCCATCCAGACCCCGATTTGTAGTTCGAAAGAAGTGTGAAATGCATGGGAGTTAGGGCTACGATCCGTAAGGATGGGATCGGTTTATAATGTCAAAAGTCTCCAGTCCTTCCATCGCGGGCTTGTGGTTTAGTGGTATAATACTCCCTTAGCATGGGAGTGGTCCGGGGTTCGATTCCCCGCGAGTCCACTTTTTTGCTGATTGCCTTTGCAATCCAAGGCTAATATGTGTGTTTTTTTTTGGCCTGTGTATGTACGTAGAAGAATGCTGCTTGCCTTGATGTTGGATGTGTGTGCCATGTTCTTCTTTTTTCCTCCAGTAGAGGGGTAGAATATTGCGACGAATTCAATTAAGGAAGAGAACAAGGCGCCCTAGCGTAGCCCAGAACTATGTAACAGTGCCCTTCAGCCTGAAATTCAACGTACGTACTAGGCGTACGATTTAGTGCCTAGGCCCTAAACAAGCCACTTTAAGAATGTCCTGCATAGGCGGACGTTGCGATTCACGAATCAGCGAGTCCAGGGTTGTTTGTTGGTTGATCCTGCGAAAGATCGGCGCTGAACGTTGGACTGTTCTAACGAGGCTAGTTGAGACAAGTCAATGTGGATGATATGTTGTCTTACCTTCATAATGTCAAAAATTACCTCCCTTACATCGCGGGCTTGTGGTTTAGTGGTATAATACTCCCTTAGCATGGGAGTGGTCCGGGGTTCGATTCCCCGCGAGTCCACTTTTTTTTGCTGATTGCCTCTCCATACGCTTCTTAGTAAGGATTATATTTTCTTTTCTTTCTTCTTTTCACCTAAATCTAGCCAAAAATCGTAGTGCTTTCTATCAGCCGAGTACTTTACGCAAGGATGGAACCCATATCAGTGATTGAGTTGCACGAAGCCATTGCCACGATTAGGGCTAAGCTTGCGTTAGTTACCGTTTCCTTGCCCTATGTTACCCTCAATTCTTAGAATAGAATCAACTGCATCACGCTGAATCAAGTCAAATGATCACGGGAATACCGAATATTGGGCAGATAGATGCAGAATCTTCCAGAAAAAGACGAGGGTCTGTTTCAAGAGCAAGATCGCGTCATGTCATGCAGTGGACAAACCGCAGGGTCCTGCAGATTTTTCTACAAGGGTGCTATGTATTTCTCCCCCAAACTTATATTGGGGGTATGTGTGCCATTCTAGTCGTCTCCTCTTTTTCGAACAGCAGAGTCATCATTCTGTCGATGGCAAAAAATCGGAAGCTACATACTGGATAATCTACGCAGAGCCCACGTTCGGCGTTCTTGTTGCTGTTCCATCTGCTGCACATACACGTAGATCGTCTGATCGTTTCATGATGAGATATCATTTCCTGAATTAGTGCTGGGCTGTTAGCCCGATATTTTTCCATGTGGCACCTTGTACGTATCTCCATCATCAACGTGGAACAATATCCCCGTAGAGAAACCCGTTATACTCCCCGAGAAGCCTCACTGGACATCGAGCTGCATATCGCAACTGCCCTTGCAGTTGTGTATAACAAGCGCATTCCGAAGCATTGGGTATCGTCAAACACCAACAAGTGAGAATTGGATGGACGTACGTAAAATGCAAGCCACCCGAAGTGCCACATGCTCGCCTGGTAACACATATCCAATTATAAATTCCCCGAAAACACATGCATACGTATAGCAAATCCATGCTTTTCGACACTTGAACGAACTTCCTTTACGCAAACCCTCATGTCCTCGCTCAACCTCGTACGTAAGGTACCCGATATACGAGCATCTACCCCAGTCCAAGATTCTGACTTCGTTCATGCAGATGCAGGTACCCTTCCCTCTTTTCTACTCAACCTTGTTCAAGATGAAACAAATATTATCAGCCATGGAGCATATATGTGCGTTCATTCTGCAGTCATCTTTTTCTGCTCGTATCGCGTGGTCTTGCACGGACTGCGTTGGTCATGGGTATCGAAAGATAGCAACGGGGGAGACTACACACAGGAAAGGTATGGTATCGGGGTGTATCACCCCGTCTCGATCATGGCGAATTGACTAAAATTGATTCCAAATATACCTTTCTGCATACACCAGTTCCTGACGAAGTTTCAGAGTCAAGGATATTCTACGAAAAATGCTATACTTACGTACGTGAATATCCATGGATCAATGATGATGATGTGCCATGCAGTCGATAAGCTATCAATAGCTCTGCAACATGCAGCTCCTCAAACATGCGAGCTTGGTCATTTTGTCCATGTTTTAGAGTGCTACATACATGGCTTGAGTTATGCACAGACATATAGTATATATCTACATAGAATAGGAGAATTTACCCCGTCGTCGAAGCGTTGAGACAGATACCAGCTTCAGCTACGTACACAGATGAACCAACTCCTGCAGAACTAGTGTCGACTGATTTCACTCATCAACATAATAGGAGATACGTATCATGATTCATTGATTATATACGAGACTGATAAAAACAAGGAAAGAAAGCATATACGAAACGCCGGTGAGCTCTTAACCTGACACATACGTACAAATCACTTTATGAAAACAGCATAACCGATCCCGAAACTTGAAAAAGCACTTTCATATCATATCGTATCGTATCATAATCCCAGCCTATACGAGGAATGGGCGAATCAACTTGTTGTAACTTATCGTGATGCCTTTGGCAAAGGGTTGCCGATGTGTAGCTTGTTCTTCACTTTCTCCAATTTACTGGTCTTGCTCTTCTGTGTCTGGCCTTGGTTGTCGACGGCACCAGCCGAAGATCCCGAGGGTGAAGAAGAGAGACTATCGTCCTTGGAGTGGACTGCCTGATTTGGTCTGCTGACTGCTACTCCGCCGGCTTGTGTGTGGACTTTGGGCTTGTCGTCGTCCACTCTGATATCTGTATGACTTGTCAATACTGGAGTTGTTTTTTTGTAGATGCAAAGGGACAACGTACTCTGTAGATCTTTGGCAAGTTTCTGACTCTCCTCCTCAAAGGGCTCACTGGTATGCTTCAACGTCTGCCCCGGCCCACCATCAGGAATAGCTCTTGCAGTAGAATCAGCAACATTTCCAGGCTGTGCAGGATCAGGTCGAAGTGCCGTGACGGTCGTCTTCAAGTCTTGAGCTGCGGCTGTACCGGCTGCTGCAGTGCCAGAGTTACTGCCCATATTGGCTGTGTTCAGGCTGGTATCTGTCGTCTCGATGTTTCGTTGTTCACTGACGGGTATGGATGTAGGTAGACCGCCGGCTTCAACGGGGGGAGCGCTGTATTGTTCTTTGACGGTCAGTATCAATACATCATCTTTTCTAAGAAAGAGTGAAATAAGGGCGTACCATCGCGGTTTCCAGCGTCATATGGATCCGTCGCAGTACCCAATCCCCTCTTACCAGCCACAGGCTCTTCTCCGTGTGGTGTTTGTTGCTGACTTTCTGTGTTCTCACCCCAGATTGCCTTCTTGCCTGCCTCGAAGACCTTGTCGACGGATTGGATGCCGGTCATGCCTGTTGATGTCGTGGGCTGGCTGCCGCTAGCTGTCGTTTGGGTGTTGGTAGTATTGTCGGTGTTCTGCTGTTCGCCCCAGATGGCCTTGTAGCCGGCGTCGACGACTTTGTTGACGGTTTCCATGGTCTGTGTGTATACTTGGATATAGTTGCAATGTAGGTTGATGGTGTTGTTAGTTGTCAATTGATTGTTGTTGAGTGTAGAGAAGGAATATATAGACAACGAAGAGTAAGATGACTGAATAGACTCCAAGCATACGTCAGGGCTTGGCTGGTCACGTTGTTCATTGGCCCTCGTGACGTCATCCCCAGATCTTGCCCGATGCGGAAGTCTTCTTCAGCCACAATCTTTGGAGTATGTTTTAGCGTATTATCACCTACATAGGAGAGATGATAAGCAGTTAAGCAATTAAAAATAACATAAAATAGCTACCAAACAGTAAAGCACTGGTAAAAACATTGATAAAACAACCAACTCCAAGAGCCACATCGACTCACACGAAACGCTCTACCAGACCATACCGCACCATGCAATCAATCAATCGCGCAATGGAACCAAGCATGCAACCCAGCCTCATAGGATAACAGCAGAAATGACGAAATCAAACTCCCTTCCTGCAAGTAGTTCAACTTTTAGCGGCCACGGTTTTGCCTTTCTCCTGGGTATCCTTGGTAGCAGACTTCGTAGCAGCTGCAGCAGAAGCTTCCGGGTTTAATGGATGCTTAGGATCGTAGCCGACGCTCTTGACAATGCCGAGACCCTTGGTGCGCCCTTCACGGAACAGTACCCTGTCGCCGACGGACAGAAACTCGGGACGCTGGATGAAACGGAATGCGACTAGTGCTCGGTCTCCAGTGCGGATAAAGGCACGGTCAATGTCGATAATGGCGCATGTCTGACTGACTGCCCCGACGTGAAGCATAGCCTGGTACTTGGGGCGGATAGTAGTGGCATGGGAAAGAATAAGCACTGTAATTCGATTAGCTAATGCAGCTATGTATCGGATAAAGAGTAAACCTACCTTCGGCGACAAATTCGCGATATACTTTAGGAGGCTCATTCTCCTGCTTGGCCATCACAACCATACCTTTGCGGACCTCTCTCCTTCGAACACGCTTCAGAGCAAACGAAGCAGATTGTCCCGCAGAGCATACATTGACAGGTATCCGCTTACGCTCAATAGACTTGATGACTGTCGAAGTGAATTGGCCGAGAGAGTCTGGTCCGATCTGTACTGCGTCACCTGCATGCACGACTCCCGACTTGACCACACCAGACACCACTGTACCGACGAAAGGAACAGAGAAATGGTCATTGACAAGGAACTCAAAAGGCGCCTGGGCATTGTAATGGCCGTAATGAGGAAGTATGTTGAGAAATGTGCGGACAAAGTCGAGACCCTCGCCGGTGACATTGGACACTTGGAATATAGGGCAGATACGTTGACTGACGAATTGAGTCGCTGTGTTGACTGTCTCATCCATATTCTTGATGAAGATAGGAATCTTCCTAGCACCAGGAGACTTGAGGATCCGTGTGAGCTGGGTTATTGTTTGCTGGAGAATCTGTGGAGGACATATATCGATCTTGGTAATGACCACCATCACGGGCACGTTCAGCGCAAGTGCAATTCCTAGATGCTCTTTGCTCATTCCCACCAAACCGTTGTTGGCTGCAACCATCAGCAAGCAATAATTAGGGCTGCTACTCAACATTCCAAAGACGGTGGTTCGTAGATAGCGCTCGTGACCTGCGAGATCGGAGAAGGAAATAACCTTGGCTGACTTCTTGCCGATTTCTTCCCAAGACAACTTGCGGCCCTTGTCGCTTCCGATAATCTCTCCTCTCGCGTCAAACCCCATGATCTCCATACCGACGGAACTAGTCCGGCCGGTCTCGATCTCGTGCTTGTGTCGGAACAGATTGACACGCGCCTTACCACGACCATCATCAAGATGCCCCTTAACCAAAACACCAAGAAGCGTACTCTTCCCGGCATCGACATTGCCCACAACAGCAATTCTCGTCTCGATAACCTCTTCAGGTCGATCCGGAATCTGACGGATCAACACTTTTCCACAGCATCCCTTCATCCTCTCGATGCGTGTCTGAGCCTCTTCTGCACCGCCAACGTTGTAGGTTAGCAATACACGGCATTGAGCAGGAATTGTATTTGCCGCTTCCTGGAGACGTGCAAGCGCTGTGTCCCACTGGACTCGCTCAAGGTTCATCGGGTCCCCGTTGTCCTCAAGACCCAGGTCAAATAACGTCTCTCCCTGGCCTTCGTCAATGCGCCGTTGAAGAATACCTGCGAGAATCTGAAGGCTGTTTTCATCTTCGGTTGGAGCCGTCCCTAAAAGGACATCCTTGAGTTTTGCGTGACTCGGCACATCGCTTAGGCCAAGCTGGTCGAGAATATCAAGTTCCGCATGTTCTTCAGTCACGGCTGATGGGCTGGTGGTGCCATAGCCGCTGTCGCTGGGGGCGCCTGCGGTACTCAGGGAGGAGAGTTCGGCGCGACGCTTTTGTTCCTTCTCCACGTAATCGGCGAACTCGCTGAGGGCCTGATTATCAATGAGTCAAAAGCCCTAGAAATCACCAGGCGCATGTTTTTTGTCTCATACTCACCAATTCGCCCCTGCGCCGCTCCTCCGGGGTCTGCTTGGAAACTACCTGGGGCATATTGCAAGCGATAGTGTCAGGTGGTCAAAGGACGGTTGGTGTGCTCAGTGCAATGGTTAGTAGGTAGTCAATCGCCGTAGGCGCATTCAATAATGTATTCGTAATATCATTCTTCTGGAGATGTGATGGTAGATCGCACAGGTCAAGCCGTCAAGTCCTTAATTCATCTTGGATATTGATAGCTGTTGTAATGGGAAAAATCAGTAAGAAGCATAGATGAACCGAGTAGAAGATTGGGTGATGACAGCGCTGAAAGTGAACTACGTAGGGAGACCAGCAGGTGTGGATCGCGGGGCACTGCTCCGCTTTTATCGATAAACGGCAGCGGCCATCAGGCAGACTCGACCAGCTGAGAGCCTAGACATGGCTTGACTATTAGAAAATCATAAGTGAGTCACAATTCCAGGCAATAAAGTCTTCGCGAATAATTGGCCAATTATCAGAGGTGACTCATCCACGTCTCCCGATTTAAGCGCGATCTTTCCCATAGTTGGTTGTAGCTAATCATTTATTTACATAAACGCATATAAAGTATGACACCGCCCTATTCCAGAGGCTATGCTATGGGTTGCGATCATCAAAATAGAAGCATGACCTCGATATTGTGTTCCTTTTCGCATGTTCCATAAGTTCGAAGGCAATGCCTGATAATCGCCAATGGTTTCGTATGAGTCACGGCATGGTTGAGGTTGGAAACGTTCCGTCATCGGCATCATCTCAACATTAGGCAGGCACCGGAACCCACTTCGTTATCCAGCTTATATTTCATGTTGACTGGATTTTGTATTTCTGCTCGTAGAGTTGGAAGGAGGCGTTACGACGCCTGAGGGGATATGAGGACAACCGAGTCACCTGTCAAAAAGACGATTAGCTCTGAAGTCGTATAATCAATCGATGCGCAAACCTACCGCGAACAAACAGCATTTCTTCTTGTTTCCTTATCGTCTGTTGTATTCATCGTCAGACTTGCTTGTCCCTTCGTAACCCAAAAACAGCTGTCTCAGGGAGATACACACCTTGACAGTCTCTTCTTCATTCTCGTCCTCCTCGACCACGTAGATTGTCTCCTCCACATCGCCGAGTACCAGGTTGCAGTGACTATCGTAAGCCTAAAACAAACAGAAACAGATGTTAGCAGACTTCTCTCATTGGAGTTTTGTTGAGAACTCACGTGAAGCCGTCCTTTCAGTTCCCGATCTCCTCGCAACTTGACAAACACAATCTCGTCCAACGACAGGCGGACCAAGTCCAGGGGCTCCGCCACGCTACCTCCAGCTTCAATGTCCGACATCTTGATATCTTGACAAGCTGTAGCGAATGTAGTGGTGGGAGGATGCAGGAGCGTCTTTGATTTTGTTAGCTCCCGAGCTGTGAAGTCCGCATCGAACGCGGGATTACCATGCCAAGACTTTTATAGAGGGGGAAACAGGTAAGAATACGTAATATCCTGTATTGGATATAAAGCTTATCCTGATTTGTGCTGGTATATTACAACCATGTACTAATCCAATCCAAGTCTAGCCTGGAATATAATCCTGACTCGCAGCTTCTGTATCAAATGAACGGAATTGAATGCTTCCTTCGCGGAATTCTGCATTCATTGACTACTCCATTTCATTTGAATCATCACGGCAAATTGGCTAACGATCACATATGTACACGACATGCTCGAAAGGGCACTGTACCAAACAAATGGGTATAGACTGACGATATCATAGGGCAATGTCACAAACAGGTATCATGGTGACATAGAAACAATGCTGCGGATTTTCATGCTCGGCATCTTGTGGTTGCTCAGCCCAGTACTTCCGTACGCTCTGCTCCGCTCCACCATTGAGGCTGGGATCCTCTGAGGCGGCCTCTTGTCCTTGCCCATCCGATGCGCTCATCTCCACTACGGCACTGACTCTTGGATCTCCCCCCAACTCGTCTTCTTTGCCGGATACTTCCGGCTCAGGTAATTGTTGAATGGAGACCGAGCCTTGTCTCAACCCCTCCTGCAAGAGCCACTGGAGAGGCTGAATATTAGCAAGTCCCCCAAGGCGATGTTTGACGTGCTCCCAAAGAGCCTCATGCCTAGGCTGAATCTGCTCATCTTCGTCCGCAACAAACTCTCCGCAACCTGACCAACGCACTGGCTCATTATTATGCATTCGGATATTTGCATCAAAGAAAGTCGTCCTTCCATAGAACCATATCTCACCGGCACCAGAAGAAAGGAAGATCCTGTATGATTCCGGAAGGAAGTCTTTCCACTCCGCAAGGAATCTTGGGAAGAGCCTATGAGTCCACTCCAAGTCCCACTGATCCGTCCACCATTTCAGATTGACTGCGACTTCGACAATCTTCTCGATTATGAGCTGTTGTTGCTCGGCTAACAAACGAAGCTTTTCATATTTTTGAAGAGCTCTCCAAACATGTGGTGCTTCACAGTTCTTCCGCAAGCTGGACTCTTCAACTGGATGGTAGACAGAATCGACGTGCAGTGGAATACCGAGGGAGTTTTCCAGTACTTTGAGAGCGTGATTGCGCTCTCTTCGTGTCCTCCGCAGCAATTGATACGCGTCTCTTGCCACTTCCTGAAACTGGCGATATTTTTTATGAAAGCAGATCGTTTTTGCAAGCCTTTGGTACAAAGGCATGTCGTAAGGCTGGCCGTCAAGCCACAGCATATTTTTGAGTTCAAAGAGTATTTTGCGATTAATTTTGCCCAAACGATTAGCCTGAGCGTATCTTCCGACACGTTTTCGAGAAAGAACAAATCCGCGCTCAAACAACTCGGCCCATATGTCATCCGTGATTTCGATTCCATATTGTTGCGAAATATAGTTAATTATTAGCAGTGCCTCCTTGAACTGACTGTTGCATCCATACGCGTGCGCAACTGCAAAGAGCAACTTGCGAGTCGGATATACTGGCGATGATTCCACAAGCGGTCTGGCGGCAGGGAGTTGGTCAGGAGACTTGGTCATGATAGCCTCCACATCAACCATCCATACGTCTTTCAACATACGATTCATGTTCACGCGACTCCCAACCCTAGCGCTCGCAAGAAGAAGGTTGATGTACGTGTCTTCGTCGGGAGTCAATCCCAGCTTTCGCATATCCACAAACATGGAACACACCTCTTTTCGCACACTTCTCCCAGCCGTACCAAAACCTACGAGTCCGACACCAAAGCGTCGTCTTCGATAATAGTATGGTGTTACGCGTACACGATGTTTCATTGGTCCATAGACCGCAAAATCCCATACGGAGGCTTGCATAATGGAGTTGTAGCATTGAGTATCCGGCTCAATCCCGGCACGTTCCATTCTCCACCAAAGTCTAGTCGCGCTTTTGAGATAGCCAATCGAAGCATAAAGTCGAAGAAGATGTCTATATTCGACGAGGCCCAATTTATTTCCACCGTTATCTCGGAAAAGTAAGATCTTGTTCAGGGGATCAAAGAATTGCTTCACAATATCTGCAGAGGTGTTGACTCTTTTTGCTGACAGTAGACCTCCATGTACAGGCGCCAGTGTATCCAGGAAAGGCTCTATGAAATACTCCGGCGTGAGGCGGAGGAGAGCCGAGACGAAAACGCTGTCGCACAATAACCCGACCACCTCCCTATTGATCGGATCACTTAACGTCAAAAGTATCTGTCTCGGCTCGTTATTGCGAAGGACTCGATAGACTTCTGCGGTCCGTTCCTGGAGGGTATGTTGTGTTTCTGGCGCGGCACGGGACGATTGTAGCGTCTGATGTTGTGGGAAAGTCGTAGAAAACGATCTGATCGATGTAAATCTCACCGAAGAGACGAATCGTCGAAAATCTGCATTTTGAGCACGAAATTTATCGAAATTCGTGTCAAAACTCGTCGTCGCGCAACGCGCGTTCGAGAGGCGCTGGGCAGCGACGAGACTGATGCGAAACTGGCGCCCCCGCCCACCGAGAGCGAGCATCTGGACGATGGTTCAGTGCTAAAGCGCCATCAGATAATATACTATGAAAACAGTTCTCTTGTGAGCATCCACGAAACGTAGATGAAGCAATTGACCAAGTCATTCAAGACGATGGAATGCGGGGACAGTGGTGGTGGATCGCGGGAAGGGGGTTGTGGAGCGATTCCCCAGATTTGCGACAGGTTTGACTTTTTGGCAAGCTGTCCAGTCACTCCAGTGTCCCGTGCTCTTTGTTAGTGTATGTTCTGTTCCCGCCAATCATATTAATTGCTCATGATTCATACACTTGGCCTGACTCAAGACGACTAAGAAGATAGAGAATGGGATGAAAGCGCTATTCCTAGCTTTGAGTTCGAATAATGAAACTAACAAAATACTTGACTCGTACAATGCGCCATCTGAACCTTGATCCATACTTTATCTGTAGATTGAGTTCATGAAGCTGACAATAATTGTCTCCATCCATGGATTAGATGAAACTTCATCAAATGTAGCCATCATAAAGAGTATATGTTCATTTAGCGTAAGTTAGTTAATATTACAGTACTAGATACATATAATACAGTATCACGATGAGGTCTGTTTGCCATATCTATACAAGATCGCTCCAACTTGAGCGTGACATATGACATAGTCAAATCTTCTCTCTCTTCAAATCATTGACAAACATATATCGCCCAATAGTAATCCAGCCCCATCGAAACCACAACATCTGACTTTTGTGTCCATCCGTCATCGCAGTGCGAGCCTGTACCCAGTCCTGGAACGAGCTGATATACAAAAGGCGACTTGCGCAACCGTTATTTTTTGTAGCGCCCTTCTTACCTGCTGATGCCATCGAGTCTCCAAGGTTTGTGAATGCGCCTAGGACCATCGTCAAGAATGAATCGAGGATACCGGAGTACTTCCGGACAATGTTTGTCGTTGTCAACGTGTACAATGTCACGGGACATGAATATCCGCTCTTTCCATCCATCAACGCCTTCAAAAATGCGACCGCGCCGTGGTATAGAGATCGATGGTTCGGATGGTTACTAACACCGTACTTGTCAAAGGTCAATATGACATCAATGGTAGCTTTGGGAGCAACGTCTTCACGCCCTGCTCGTCCAGAAGCAAGCTCGGGCGCAAACGCCGACGCAAGAAGGGACGAGACATCCTTAGTAGACCATGTTGTAGTCATGCTGTCCGGGAAACGGGACGGATCGTCAATCACGAAAACGTCGGATTCGTCGCGGAGGCCTAAATGGACGGCGCTTTGCTGGAGCTCTTTTCGTCGAATATCGCCTAATCCGTCTGCGTTTCCTGTTGTTTTTAGCCAAATGACATTGGAAGGAAACTGCCGGAAGAAAGGAAGTTCGCTGTACCAGTACTCAAACACAGTATCTTCACATGATTCCCCAATTCTGGTTTTGTAAGCGCCAACACAGTTGGCGCGAAAAACATTGCTTCATCATCGGGATGTGCAATAAGCAGACATATGCGTTTGTTGTACAAGGTAGGGAAAGAGCTGAAGCCAGAAGAAGTCGAAGAAAGTGTCCAGAAAACAGTCGCCACGAGTGGAGCTAGAAGTGCAGTGACAATCCACGAGAAATTGAATGTCATATTGACAAGAATTTGTATGTTCTTTTTTTTTCAAGCTCTTTTGCGGAGGGTCTGGTTTCGCTGGATTCTTCTCGTTCCGTAGAGTCGCATGCCACGCGACCTCAATTATCTTTCGATTGTGCTTGCCCAACGATTCTTTATTCCTCTGATCGATTCGCAATCAATCGGTGTGCCGGGAACAGATCGATGAAGACGAGCGATATTCCGAGCAAGAAAGGACACGCAGTGGTGAGTCCTGATTAATCAATCAATCAATGGTACCAAGAAGCATCCCTCCCCCCATGACATGACCAGCTTCCTTCCACGGCAAAGGTCGATCGATCAAACACACGAGCTAGCGGCTATCAACAAGCTCCTGAACTAGTCGAATTCGATAAATATGGTCGCATGAGCAAGATTCAGAAGAGAGTTCCACCAATATGCGACTGAAACGTGGCTTTAAGGCTTGTGCTGGGTGGAAATAATAGGGGGAGGGGCAACTAAGTTCGAGCTTCCTTCTGAGTTAGCTCCCCAATCATCAGACGATTGAATGGGATGACGATCTCGCATCATCACACAGTTGCCCCAATAAGTGCGTACAGTTTATGGGTGATGCTTTCAGCTACTATTACAATAACATGGGCTTGTGGTTTAGGGGTATAATGTTCGCTTTGCATGCGAAAGGTCCGGGGTTCGATTCCCTGCGAGTCCATCTTTTTTAACTTTTTTCCCTTTTGTTGCGTTGTGTGATCCCATGTTTCAAATGCTTGTTTTTTTAAAGGTCAAATTCACATTGATGAATGTAAGGGGGATCTCTATTTGCTGTGTTTAATCTGGACATGGGTAGGCAACGGACGATCTCTTTACCGTTCATTACTATTAAATATTTGCATCGTATATACATCTCTCAAAAGGAAAAATAACTGGCCCTGATCATTAGGAATCCGTCGCTACAAGTTGAGATTACATATAACCACTGAAATGATACCGATCAAACCCAGTCTCCCCCGTCTCCAGATTCTCATATAATATATCCACTCCCATACCCATTTCCGGAGTCCAAGTCGTCAACGACCCATTCGGAACTTCGTGGCGATGCGGGATTGATTTGATAAGTCTCTTCTTGATATTTGATGTTTCCTCGCCATACCCAGCTATGGCATTGTCGCTTTTCCACCAGGCGCGTAAGCAAAGTGCTCTTTCGTAACCGCACCAGATGCCTTCGCGGCCTAGTTGCATGAGGTATTCACTAATCCATTCTCGTTGAGATGGGTCTCTGAGGACGACACCGATGCAAGCAAAGACGAAGGATATTGGCATGTCGCTTGGGTATTGGGATGGTTTAGTATTATGTGTCGGTTTGTTTGTTGTTTTCTTCTTTGTATTGTGAGTGGCTATATCTTCCATCCGAGGAGTTGGGATGGAAAATGATTTGTCAAGGGCACGGATGGTGTAGAGAC
The DNA here is from genome assembly GCA_022814505.1 of Talaromyces liani. Classification (NCBI taxonomy): domain Eukaryota; kingdom Fungi; phylum Ascomycota; class Eurotiomycetes; order Eurotiales; family Trichocomaceae; genus Talaromyces; species Talaromyces liani. The sequence continues at coordinate 31,694 of JAKLNL010000058.1, forward strand.
ATTTCTGTGCTAGATTGATGGACAATTTCATCAGTCTTGGTATGCGCACCGGGTCAAGCATATGGTACAAGTGGACGCGGATTGCATAGTAGTGTAAAAGGATCATCTTTTGCAGATGAGAGCGCTTCCTTAGTTGGCGGTCAATAGTATCATGAGCAGTATCACGAGAAAAAGTCGTCTCTGTCTCATAATAATCTCCAGGTGGTTCTTGGTCGCCTTCAAAAGATGTTGCGGTGTCGGTTGGACTGTTACCAATATCTTCGGGCCAGCGCAGAGCGATTGGTAATGACTGATACCATAATGTTAACCGATGAAGGACATGGAGAACCCGCTCCCTTAGACTGTCGCCCGTGATCCGCGGCGTATCGCTGGTCCATTCATAGCTCAAAAAGGCCGCTGCTCCGAGCAGACCATGTAGTTTTCTGCAGTACTCGACAGCCATGACTTCCAATTCGTTTTCTGTGAGGCCGACATTGTCCCTATCATGCGCTGTCGTGATCGGCATATACATAGTGTCGGATTCTAGGATTTCGTACCAGAAATTATCCAGCAATGGCCGCCCGCGATTAGAAAGTGCATTCTGACAGTCTAACCTGGCGACTGCATGAAGTAGACGTCGACCGAATGTTGTTTGAATCAGTGATGGTCCGCTCCTGTTGATCAGACCGCATAGTGCTTCGAGGTGAATCACCCATTTCTGAGGATCATACACCAATACCTATTATAATGATTTAGCATACTTCATTGCCGCCCCGCTAAACTTTGCTAGTGTACACACCTCAAACCATGTCAGAAGATAAGCAGCGGCCAAACACGCATACATATCATCTGGAGAATTCCTACGAGAGGAGCTCACAACTTCTTTCCCTTGCTCAAAGCGATCAACGGACTGCCGGAGCAGTCGCACAGCTTCTTCATAATACTGAAATGCATCAACGCTGTGCCGCATATGAGGACGAGGGGTAGAGCCGTGGCTTTGCTGCAAAGCCGATATTACCGCGACAATAGCCGTACGAACATGATGATATCCTAGAGCTAGGGGGGCAATGTCCTCTTCGAACATATTCTGTAGAGGAGATAAGGATCGTAGTGGCGCAAAGTCGCTGAGGAAGTGGCTCAACAACGTGCGCTGGTGATAGTTAATTGGTGTTGATGAAACTATGCCTGGACTTGATAGAGGGGAATAAGGCGACGGCGATAAAATATCCGAACTTTTTGATGAGAATGCGGATGGGTAGGTAACGGCAGTCATCGTCTGGGTTGAGTTTACAGATGCGCGACCTTTGCTGGCACTTTTCTTGTTTGCTGGCCGGAATGCCACTCGTTTGGCGCCGTAGCCTTCGCACTCGACCGCATATTGTCTACATCGTAGGCAGGAAGGTTTTGTTTCGTCGCACTGTATTCCGATAATCAGCGCATGAGTAATGAAACCAGATTGCTCAGACTGACCGTGCGGTGATGCCGTTTACATGTCCTGCGAAATTAGTAATCAGAGTTGTCGCTGTCATTCGTTTATGGAGTTGCTTACCAGCAACCTTTTCGGGAAGAATTCGGTCGAGATGCAGGACGAGTGCTCATCTCGACTAACTCAGACAGTCAAAAACTTCCTTCATGCTCCCCTCTTGCAAATACTTGACGCGCTGTGGGATTGTGATGTTATCGCAAAGTCAAAAAAATGAGTCAGATAAGCTGAGGAGAGGTGGATGATAAGAAGACCCTCCGTAAATAACGGCTTGTCAGATTGGACCTTCGATACGGGAAGCGGATCATCGGATCTGACTCCGACCCGGTAATTACGAGTCATTACCGGGCGAGTTATAGGATAAGTTAGCGAGCGATTTCACCATCCGCTATCGTATGGTGACTTCGGGGATAGAGTGAAGTACGGAAATACCAGTACAAGAGCGTAATTTACGTACCCATTGTATTATGTATTTCGGCTGTAATTTAATCATACATTTGCCAAATACTTCTGCTTCACTGCCTCAGGTACATCCTTGTAGAGCCATTCAGGATATCGCTCACATAACTCCCACGACGTGAGTTTCAAGAACTTCATCTGCTCAACAACCCACGGCTCCACCGTCTCCCGCGCAGTCATGGACCCTGAGCCCTGCGTTTGCTGCACTTTATCAATCATCACATCGATTCTTTCTCGCAGCTTGAATAATTTATGAAGTAGGAAATGATCGTTGATAACGGGAACGTCCATATTCTGTGGGCTGATACTTCTCAGTGAAGTGCCGCTGTCGTCCAGATCCGGATTGACGAAATGATAGCTTGTTACCATGCTTATCCGCTCAGGGGCGTTTTTGGCAGGTAACGCTGCATGGCGAAGATGACAGCCTTGCATCATGACAGCGCTTCCCATGCGAGCACCTCGCGCCTTGACGATGCGGCCATTGCCTAGGTCTATTGCTGTCTCACCGCCCACCATGGTACTGGTATCACTTAGCATGAGCACGCAGACGACCTGTGTTGAGTCTCGGTGCCAGCTGTCTATGAACTGTGATGATTCGCTCTGCTTATTATTGCTATTATCTTCCGCGAGAGGAGGAAATGGTGCCGATGGTTGCTCTCCCAGTTTATACACGCCCTCGACTCCCTCCGGTCCTAGTTGAACGTTGACATGCGCTACTTCGCCTCTGCGACCGAGCACTTTGAGCGGCACCCCAAAGGCTTTGCTCATACATTCTGTGACGGCAGGATGGTTCCAGGCATTATTTATCCATTTCGCTGTCTACCGCACTGTCAGCTAGAACCAAAACGTTCATACAGTAAGCCAGGACATACCGGCTCAATAGCACGAATATAGCAAGGCGCTCTATCCCAAGACCACAAATGCTTATCTAAAACTTTCTTCTGCAGCAATTCCCGTCGTAACATGCGCACACCTTCCTCTGAGAAGAGTGGGAATGGCTCTGTGAAACAGACATCGGGACACGAGTCTGGTTTTGATATGCCGTATTCGGAAAATGTGTGTCGTTTTGTAGGTGATTCAAAAGCGAGGTGGATTGCAGGGTCGAATTCGGGCATTGGTAAGAGGCCATCATCCGCGCTGTCAGATACTGGAGATGGTAGTGAGGCTGTCGTAGTCGATAATATATTATCATCAGAGTCTGGTATCCCTGTTGATATCGTGGTAGTAGTAGTGGTGGTTGCCATCTTGTCGGGTATATCCGTGCTGGTGGTCTTCACTATCCGCACACGAGTTTGTTCTCTATTCGAATAACTGATGTATTATTGCGTCTTCAGGTGTCTTCAAACTAAGGAAAAAGCAACTAATTATAAGTTTCATCAGATTGGCAATTGCCTGTCAAAACTGCCGAGCCAGAAAATTACCTTATCAGGGAATTGTATGCGGGGCCGCCTAGAAGCCGCCCTAATGTCCTGTATTTTTGCGATCGATTTTGCGTGATCTATTTTTTTTTTTTTTTTTTTTGGCTAGTCTCAAAAATCATAAGGCAAGATTCCTGATAGTCAGAAGTATGTTTGTATAGGTTGCCTATCAATTGGTCAACCGAGTGAAATCATGACCGGCCAACAACAGTTGGAAGACGTTCATCATGATTTACTTTCATCTATTTGAAATGGTTTACCGGGGCACCATATATCAGGCAATCATCCTCGGTCTGGTCAATTTTACGTAGCCTGGTATCTGGGATGCTCTCAACAGTGCGCACCTCCCAGAATCGGAGCAATCTCAAGGAATATAGCTGACATCAAAGTACAGGCCTTGGAACCGGCGGTCTCGCCTCTCCAACTTCCGTCAATGCGGCCAATGTCATCACCTATGTGATTATGATAATTACATGCCCATTATGGGCCATTGCGGGTAATCGCTGGAATTTAAATGGGTTCTGGTTGTTGGTACGCTGGGTTATACGCCGTATTTTGCGGTTTTGTACTGCAATAGTGTGAATATTGCGCAGTGGTTTTTGATTCTGGAGGCTGTTACGTGTGGTATTTCGGTATGCTTCATGGCTTCCCAGGTCATATTGCTAGTATATTGGACTATAGGCTGATGCTCTCTGGGTGTTAGAAGCAGCTATAGCAGTTGGATATTCAGAACCCGAACGTCGTGGCATTTTCAGTAAGTGTTTCTATCCACACCAAAACCCGTACATCAAACTAACAAATATTGCAGTCGCAACTTGGATGGCCCCCAACAAAATCGGCTCTCTGTCTGGCAACTCCATCCGACTAGCCACCAACATGTACGCCGATGGCCGACGGCAAGGCACCATCAATCCCTTGATTGGACTATCCTGTGCCGGACTACCACTATCTCTGACCTTGTCAAAAGCCAAGGATCTGGTTCGCAAGACCAAGCATAGCGATCTATTCGAGCGATTATCGGATAGCACAAGCAACTCTGATATCAACCGAAAGCCACAACAAGAGACTTCACAATCAAAGGTGCAATCAGCGACCTATGGACAACCTTAAAAATGAAACACATCCTTATCCTTCTACCCGTATACATTACCATCCGCTGGAGCGGTACATATCAATGCATGTATCTAACAGAATACTTCACCGTCCGAGGCCGAGTCCTCGCCGGATTTATATCCACTGTCCTCGGAATCGTTGCAACATTGCTATGGGGTCTGTTACTAGACGGCAAGGATCCCAACGGCAGGAGCTTTATATCCTCACGAAATTCGAAAAGATGGTTAGCGTGTAATGTTGGTTGGTGGTCGATTTTGGCTGTGTATACGGTACAATGGATTTTGAATTTTGTTATGCAGACGACAATGCAGGAGAGGGAGTTGACGGAGAAGGTGGTGTTGGATATTTCTGATCCGGTATATGTGAAAGCTATTGCGGCGTATTGTTCGGTACAGGTGATTCCCCGTCTCTTTTTTAGGATCGTACTCGGAATGAAATATTAACATTGTATGTATTGAATATAGCCTCCGGAACAACGCATCTGTAGTCTGGACCTACTGGATCCTCGGTAAATACGACAATCAAGTCGACAAACTAGCCTATTCAAGAGCTACATTGCGCTCAGCTGAAAGACTTGGTTTTGCCATTTCTTACGAGATAGATATCCTTAATGACGAACTTGCTCGTTTCATATGTGGTGTTTTGGCTCGGTGTTCCTTATACGACTTATGCGGCGTGGAACGTTGGACATACGGCAGCGGAACGTGATATTAGTAGTAGTATTATTAGAGGCACTAACGGCCAAGATAGTGATGAGTCTGATGAAAATCCGTTAATCGAATGAGATGACATGATATATACCCGATCCAATCCATCCATCAATCAATCTACCTTTCGACATGAAGTCTCCCTACTCATCCTTCAAAGTCGTATCAAGTTTGACGTATCTCTCACACTGCTCCTGACCCTTCTTCACATCAACCAAGCAAATCAACACAAATCCTACAACCGACATACCCAACGCAAAGGGGAAGCCTTTCCATGTACTTCCCGTCCTGTCAATGATGACTCCAGAAATGATAGGCCCAATCCAAGCTGTCGATTTACTGACAAGCGAGTATAGGGAGAAGAAAGTGACTTCGCGGCCCTTGGGGCAGAGATCGCTGAGCATAGTTGCTGTAAAGGCTGTGAAGGGAGCGGCGAAGGCGCAGTTGAAGACGGAATAGGCCCATACTTCCCATGTATTGTGGAGACCGAATTTGGTTGTTCCGATACCGATGCAGCCTGTTAGCATCGTTAGTATTCATTACAAAGAAGAATGGCCGATGGGAAGAAAAGGGAGGACATACCCCATACAGCATTCAAAATGACAAAAATGCAATTCACAATCAAGATCGTTTTTGTCCGAATGCGGAAGTGTCGCTGAATGAGCCAGAAGACGGCAATTCCAACCAAGTTGGAGAATCCCTGCACAATATAAAGCTCGGTAGAGGTGGTTGTGCTGTAGCTCACAATGGTATTCTGAGCGATACCGTAGATCTGGTTGGTGGTAGCAAACCCATCTGAGATCAAGAAGAATCCGACGAGATACAACCAGGTTTGCGTCAGATGAGGGATATGCTTCAGTACGTTCCAGTAGACTTTGAGTCCAGTTACAATGTATTGTTTGGCTTCTGCGAAGGTGGATTGCTTTCTAGAGCCAGCTGGCAACGGCACCTCGAGTTTGTTTGATCGATTCTTTTCAATGAAGAACCATGGCGTCCCAAACACGATCCAGACTCCAGTAGCGATTCCAACAATGACAACGGCGGCGCGTATGTTATTGTGGGTCGAATCATTTGCATGCAGTCCAAAGGCGGCACCCAGGGCGATAATAAGGGTGAGAGTGTAACCTGTCGACATAGCGCCGAATGCATAGTTGCTCAACTTGTTACGCTGTAACATGACGCGAGCCTGGTACTCATCCTCGGTAATATCTCCACTAACATATTCTTGCTTGGCTCGAACAGACTCGGGAGTGTTGCGTGCAAGGAGAGGAAGACCGGGAGTCCAGAATGCCTGGCAAAGGTTGTACGATAGGTCTGCAATGGCTATTAGTACGGAACGTCTTCTACCCAGAGAAATTAGTCCGCTTACAGGTGATAATATAGACACCAATGGCAGCTCTGTACTGCGAAGCGTCTTGCAGACCCAAGAATGCAAACTGTGTAGCCCAGCAGACAATAGTCCAGAAAATGAGAACCCATCTCTTAACTGGACCATAATCGGCCATCGACCCGAAGCAAATCAGGAAAAAGGCCTGGAAGGCAAACACGATTCCGTTAGAAGTCAGCACCACAGTAGCGATGTTGGTCCATCGGCTGCCAAACTGCACTACACATGCACCATCGCCGCATGGAAGGCTGTGATCTTCAGAGTCCACACTAGCTAAGCTCAAGATGTACTGGAAGACTATTGAAATCTGCATTAGCGACCAAAAAACTGTGTCAGGCGTATATGGACAAAAACTCACTCAGCGGAGCATAGGACAAAGTTCCAGCAGAATTGTTGCCAAAATAATAGAAATACCACGACCACAGCTCCATGCGAGTTGTAACGGGTTCGGGCTCTTCTTGACCACGAGAATTGACGGAGGAAGAATTTGGCGAATTCTTCTCGCCAATCTCTTCTACATCAATCACATTGTTGTCTTTGGTAGTTGACACCGTCTGTGAAGCATACTTCTCAGGCTCGGCATGAATGCCGGTGTCATCGTCACTCATGGTTCTTCCTAGGTCTTGGTTCGGATTTGACGAGAAGACTGAAGTGGGCAGAAAATGTGCTACGTATGTTCCCTGGACCAGAATCTTCAATGTTCAGACCAAGGACATGATATAAATTGTATGTATGTCAATATGTCCAGCGAGCTCTGGTATCTCGTTCGTGTAATTTTGGCTGTACAATTTTTTTAAACTTCAATGTCAAAATCGCGTCGCAAGCAAGATAAGATCATTCTTAAGGATATGGCGAAATGCCCAGAACCCCGGAAATAAGTGCAATATCACTTGAGTTCTAGCGATTTTGACTCTCTTCGAAGGGTCCAGGTTCGTTTTGTGGAGGAGGGTCTTTCGGCGTGGGCAAAAAAAAAGAAAAGATAAGGCTATATCGCAGGGAAGAGGCCAGAAAGTTGCCCTTTTGGGTTTAGCCGGTTGGTGTTTGCTTTTTCTTCTTAATATTAGTATTAGTATTATTACAAGTATCCAAGGTGGCGTGGTATCGCCAGCTGTTGCAAATGTTGAAAAGCCAATTTTTAGAGATTAGAAAAATAAAATGTAGGGTTCTAAGCTTTTTACCGCTGTCGATATATCACTTCCCTTTTTCCCTTTTTATATCACTTGGAATTATCTATATTGACGTGTTACTGATCAAGTTAGTATAGGATAACTAGTAATTAGCATGTGCGTGCTCCCAAGCCGAAGCAAATCCAGGCCTAGATATCCTCGCTCGCTGGCGACGATATTCTACTCCTAAAACGGCGCTAACTAGGTACATGCGGATGGCGATGCTGGGGGAGATTCCCTTCAACAACAGATAACTATTGGAATTATTCTCGGGCAGAACAATGATTCACTAGCTTTTCATTTAAGGACTACCAGCTTTATAAGTAGCCTGATTTGACGAGTGAGAAATACCGGTATTGCTCAAGAAATTCTCGACCTCCTGATTAAACTCCTCCGGCTTCTCAAGAAACAACCAATGGCTAACCCCAGTCATCTTCTTGACCTTTAACAGAGGCAGATGATGAAACCAATGTCTATCAACCGGTGTACAATTTGGGGCCACAATGTTTATCGCAGGGACCTGCTCATAGACTTCGTTATATCCTAGGGCATGGGGTTGAGTCATGGATGTAACAGCAACTGCGCGCACATGCTTTGGCGTGGCGAGCATCGTCCGAAGCACAGTCTCGCGTATATTCTCACTCGTATCGCTGGTGAAAAGGGTATTGATATCTGCAATAAACTTCTCATTGTTCAACCGTGCCTGGCCAAGTCCTTTCCGTTCTTCCGCATTCAGGTAGCTTTCTGGGAGATGTAGAAAGGAGTCTACATAGATGATTCCGGCGACCACCACCGCGTTTTCCACTGCTCTTGTGGAAGAGGAGGAACCGAAAAGACGCAAAAACATGGTGGCTATTGGACCCCCCAAACTGTGTGCTATGAGGATGACTCTCTTGATATTCTCTTGCTCGACGACTTTTCCCACGGCTCGTGCAAATAATTCCACGTTATAGTCGATATGTGGTGAGTCGCTGTCACCGTGGCCCGGCAAATCGATGAGTATCGAGCGATGCTTTTCATAGATGGGGCTCTGAAATGCCCATAGTTGACGATTGCAGCTCCATCCATGGATGAATACGAGACTTGCATCAGCGACGCCATAGCTGTCGTAGACGATATCCATGCCTTGAAACGTCGTTGACCTTGTCTGCCGTTGATTGCCGGCAGCCATTCTTGAAATTGATCCCTTGTTGCAAGTAAGCCCTTGTTGTACATTTGATTGTACATTTGATACTAATAGAAATAACGCAAACATTTGGGATCTTTTTAAATTTTCGGGATGACCTGTTGAAGCATTCCAATCCGGTTCGTATTTGCCGGAGCAGAATATACCCGATGGACTCAGTGACGTGGACTACTCAACTATCCGTTTCTATGTAGTTTTTATAGGTTTTATGTCCAGCATGGTATCACCAGGAGTCTTAAGATTGTAGTATGAGCGTTGATAGCTGGTAAAGCTGACCATGTAAGTGAGGTACAGACATTCCAAGAGAACATACTACCTAAGCTAAGTAGCTTGGCGAATCTACAGGCAGCTGTGAATCAGGATCTTGCAAACTTCGTATCCGTCTTGCCTCTCGCAGCATCGCTTCACGTGGTGCTCTACGGCCAGTCATAAGCTCAAACTGATGGATAGCCTGTAAAGGTAATATCTCCAATCCATCCACAGTTACCCAAGCTCGACCTGTTAGGTCTCTAAGATGTATAACTTGTTTCAAAAGTGGCGTAAGGGGCGGTAGGTAGCCCATCTTTCAGCATGTTAGTGGTTACTTCTTTTGCTTTTCTTTTCTCTGCGCATGACCAACAACAAAAGATAGAGAGAGACATACCTCAGCAACAACACCGCCAGTTTTACTCTGCAGCCATCCTTCTGGCAGGGTGAAATTTGGTGGACTACAAATGCCTCCCAAACTGTGGGCTGGGATCGCTGAGACGATAATTGTGGCAGGCTCTTCAATTTCGGGCCACGGAGTCGTGAGAGAAGGAAGGATTCGAATGATGTTGCCCTTTTCTGGATAGAGGGTGTTGAAATGCCGTGCCACTTTTTCGGCTCTTTCTACTGTTCTATTATACACGTAGATCTTGCGACATCCCAATCTAATAAGCGCATATATCGCGGCGCGTGCACCTCCACCGGCCCCAATGATGAGTGCCACAGATCGCATTGGGTCAATTGCGTTGCGAGGGGAGAGGTTGCGCACGATTACAGATTGGATTCCAAGCCAGTCTGTGTTATCCCCAAACAGCTTGACAACTGGACCGGTACGATTTCTGTTTTCGGGTTGCAAGGCAAAAGGAAGAGGAACGATAGCACCAGAGCTATCAGCCGTCGCACGTCTTAATGGTAGGAGCGTATTGATAGCACCAATCGCGGCTGCCTGAGGACTGATTTGGTCGAGTTGGTTGAGAATAAGTGTTTTGAAGGGAATCATGATACTTGCTCCCCCAAATTTTGGGCTTTGCGCTATCTTATTTATGTCTTCACAGGAAGACACCTGCACAATTTTAAAAGTGTGAGGAAAGCCGCAATGCCTATAAGCAACCCGATGCATAGCCGGTGGTATTAAGCTGACAGAAGGCTGACGACCCATCAAATAAAATTCAAGAGGGTCAAATATAAAGTTTGCGAAAAGTCCCTGAATAGCGTTTCTAAGGGTGATTTGGGGATCAAAGGGCTGACCGTTGTCGAACGTGATCTCTGTATCGTTTAGTATTGTTCCATGCTTGACCGGGGTCATGATTCTATTTGCAAGCTGAGATGTCCTTCCTTGAACACCGACATTATACGCAATAAGAAACGGATTGTTAGTACCACGCTGTTCGCGAATAAGCCTGCTAAAGTACTGAACATCTTCATTATCAGCTTGTGTGATGGCCGGCTGAGTTAGTTGAACAATATGACATCCTATCGACTTGCCCAGTTGGTACTTCGTTTTGCGATCCTCTTGCATCCAGCCTCTTTCACCGGGATGTGCATCGAAGTACGAGCCGATTATTTTTGTCGCCGGAAGCTTTGTTTGAATCAATTTTTGAATTTTCGTGGTCTCGGAGCTGATATCCACTATGGTGTACTCGACGCAAAATCGCAAGCCGTGATGGAGGAGTGTGAAGTAATAGTCACCAAGTTTACCACCACATCTCTCGCTACTATCCCTCTCGACTGCATATACAATCGGTATTTTGACTGCTCGTCGAATAATGGATATGTATTCCGACACCAGAGTGAGGATATCTGGAGTAAGAATGTCCACGATGAGCAGAATCCCGTCTTCCCCAGACGCAAGGTCATGCACTCCTATTGTCTTATTCACAAGGCCCGACAACCGAACACTTTGTAGATATGATCGATCGCGACATTCGAGAGGAAAGGTGTCTATGCTAGACGACTCGTAAAAATCATCACCCTGGATCGCATCGCTTTTAACATGATGCGAAGGGCGAGAAACCACAAGATCCAGAAAGGACGAGAATTCCTGCTTCGCATTTTTGAGAAAAAACGGTGCTTTCGACGGCGGCGGCTGCTCGCTGTTCTGAGTTAACGTGCTATCATCTCGAGAAGACTGATCGAAAAGGTTGTAATATTCCACGTTGGAGCAATCCCGATGGGCCATGTCGCAGTCCCTGAGGAATCCCATCCCGTCGTTCTCGCCGGAAAGCCCTAAATATTTTTCAACGTAGCGCAAGCATCGGTTGATGTGTATAATTGGATGGGTGTCTTTGTATTTTCGAAGAAGCAATTGGCGGACGCCGGTTACGAGACTCCCCAGTCCGCATTCGATAATGCAGCCGGTACTATGTTCCTCCAGCATTTTCCGCACGACGGTAACAGTGAACGTTTGAAGAGCGGCATTGCCATGGACTTTCAGATATTCCTTTCTAGAGACGCCTGTTTGAGATTGGAAATATCTGTCAGCCAGGATCAGTCTCCGGCCCAGGTGTTTGGCGCCGATGAACCCTAACGACCTCTTTCCGGCACCGGGGCAGCCGATTAAAATGATTGAGGCGTTGTCAATCATATCGTATCGCTATCTTGAAAGTCAACTGTATCAAATGAATTACCTCAGACGATTTGGAGTTCTAGAGTCGACAGAGAATGACGGAGCCAAGATTGATCTCTTCATCGCTCGGGTATATTCATTGCCGACAGTGGCTAAACAGCCTAGCAGTTAGGTAAATGTTGTAAAGTCTATCAACTATGGCACCAACATGACCTTGGAACTACCTATGATAGGCTGTCGTAGAGACGACCTTCTCCGCATTTTCTTCTCCACATCCTGGGGAACGAAAGGTGGAAGCAACCTATGTTCGTGGAAGTTCTCAACTCACCATTGGCGCTATGTGCTCTCACTTATTGAAAGATGGAAAAGGAGGCCTCGTCACGTAAAAGAGTGACAGTAGCATGTACCAGGTGTCGCGCAGGCAAGTATAAGTGCGATGGTGCTAAGCCAACGTGCTCGACTTGCTCTGCAGCAAGACAGCCGGTAACATGCACCTACGAGATCAGCAGCAAAAAGCGTGGCCTGCGGGAGGGCTACGTGCGTGGTATGGAAATATTATGGGGAATTGCATTGCGAAAGATGGACGGATTGGAGGAGCTTCTTCTGTCGGTACTCAACGATAACCAGAATCCGCTACTACAAGCAGACGACAATTCAAATTCAGGACCCCTGAGAGTCTGGAGGAAGAGTTGTCTGTCTCGCGCGTTGAACAGACAGTTGAATATGCTGGAAGAGAGTCGTGACAGTTCAGCAAAGAGAAAACGATACGTCGCTTTTTTGGATACAGATGATGATGATGATGGAGATGAGGTACAAGAAGAAAGAAAAGAAAAAGGAGGAGGAGTAGAAGGAGTGTACCCTGTTGAGGGTATAATAATGGAGCCTTCAAGCGTGTTTCTGCCGGAACAAGATCACGGTATCAATTCCCAACTCGGTTCGTCAGTGCTACAGCCATCAGGGGAATCATCATCATTACAGATGGTTCCTGTGTCATCGGGAGACGACTATCAACTGCCTTCATACCTTGGCCGCCTAGTGGATGTTTACTTCTCGTATACTCATTGCTGGTTTCCAATTTTGGAAAAGCATCATATTCGACGCCTTGTGTACCAGCACCTCAAAAATAAGAGCGAAGATAATGGGGCGAATTGTGCCATTGGCGAAGAGGATGACATCTCAGCGGTTATTTTATGGGCGATCGCTGCTTTAGGTGCGCATCAAGTGTCCCAGTCGGAACTCTGGTGTATCAATTGCGGTCTGCCTAGCAGCGCGAGCGAACTTGTCTGGCTTTACTACAAGAAGACACGGAGCATGATTCCAGCCGAAGAAGATGAGGCCAGCTTTGAAGTTGTTCATGTGCAGGCTTTGCTTATCATTGCTATATTGAATATGGGCCATGGAAACTGGTCAACCTCGTGGCTTCTTGTCGGTAAAGCCATCCACATAGCGATCAATCTTGGACTAGATAATCCCCATCGTCCAACTCCAACTATGGAGGACCGCAGATCAGTCCACGTCTTCTGGGGTTGCTTTGTATTGGATACTCTGATCAGTGCCAAGATAGGCAGAATGCCCCGTCTCAGGAGGGAAGATATTGAGGAAATAGATTTACTATGCGAAGAAGGAGACGAGGAGTGGGATTCGTGGCTGGATTGCTTGCAGGTATACACAGCACAGAAGGTTGACCCTGGACTCCCATTATTTATCCTGAGCACCTTTAATCGACTAGTCGAGACATGCAAGATTCTGAACATATGCTGTGTCTCCCGGCACCGGAGACCAATCCATTTTTCATCTGGATTGCATCTTATACAGCGTCTTACCAAGTGGAATGATGAGCAAAGATTCCCCTTCAAGGTCGATGCGAAGTCTACTGAATCAACTTCAACAACATACTTGCATCATTATAACCTCCAGCTATTACACCTCCTATCCTTGGATATCATCAAAGACAGTATGCAACAGAACCATACTAAGGAAGATGGACTTACCAAAGCAAATGAACCAGTAGGGGTTCTTTTAGAAGACCTCGGCCTTCTCAGTTTCAATCTTCTGAAGCAGCAGTCCGGGCATCACAACATACTACTTGTACCAGCTACTTACGCATTAATCTTCCAAAGACTCTTCCAGCACCCTGAAGTGGCGGCGACAAACGATATGACCAACTGCTTCTCGGATATCATCAAGGTATGGCCTGGAGTGGGCAAAGCTCCGGATTATCAAGGTACAAAAGCCAGTGGCATGCATCCAATGAACAACGATCCTCCCCCAAACAATTCAGATGCATACTCATTGGCTCCGCCAGATCTCTTGGGCATAGACCATTCAAACCTGGCATCTTACAGAGCCATACAGCAGGGACTACAACGTGGTTCAAACGATGGTGTTATAGCTAGTGAAAATGCTGTATCATTGTCAGAAATGGATCTGCATTCCACCTTTGATGAACTTGTATCGATGGACGCAAATTACTGGTTAGTACTTGGAGAAATTCAGACATATTTACATATGCCTCGTATTCGAATGCGAGGATTGCTGACTAGTAGAACTACAGGACGAGAAATTGGCAGCAAGGATTAGTTAATCTTGGGTTCACAGAAGATGACCATACAAGCGACTGGTTTAATTTTCCCTAGACACGAACCAAAATTATGACGCGGATTGAAATCCATGAACGTAGAATACTATCATCTCACAAACATAGCTCATCTTTGAGTTTCCTCCAAGCCGTCGCAGCTCTATTCGCATGTTCAGAAGGAACGTTGGGGTCAGGAGATGCCATTGACCGTGAAAATAATTCCATAGATACCCATCCCTCAAACCCGAGATCATGAAAAATCACTCTTGCTAGTTTTATAACCGGCATATAAGCCCCCCTGTCGGTTTCGTACGCAAATAAGCGACAATTACGACTCCAGGTCATCCTTGGGGGCTGTGTTTCAACCCACAAAGGGTGCTGGTCATTCATCGGCCGCTCTAAACGTTCTGCATCCACAACTTGCACGTAGAACACCTTATCCAAATCAACAGCCTGCCTCAATCGGTCTATAGATTCTTCAAGGGCGCGGTCAGCACCTGGCAGTTTGCCAGTCGGTGATGCAGGATCTGCCCATATTCCGCCAAGGATGTTAAACGTATCCAGACAGAGACCTAGATTCCGCCTATCGACTCTTTCCACAACCTCCCACGCTCTCTCCCAGGTATGGATATACGTACCCCATGCGATATTCTCGAATGCAAATCGCACAGGCGGCGATTGCTCCAGGCCCATATCTGCGAGTTGTCTCATATCATCGACAACCAGGTCGAGATCCGGTGTAAGCTCATGCGCGGGAAGAAAATTGGTTGGGACCTGAATCAAGTCTGTCCCAAGTATCTTCACTAGTTGAAACCACTCTTTGAGCGTATCGAGTCGTTTTCGGTGCTCAGTCCGATCCTTCAATCCGCCGTAAAACATAAATGGTTGTAGGCAAACCACCTGAAGGCTATGCTCATCGCAAATATCGCGTATCCACTTTGCTGCTTCCAGTTGATATGGAAATTCGGAAGGGACGTTATAAGAGTGTGCCCCGGACAAGTTTCGCGCAAGGTAGTCGATATCTTCGAAAAAGACTTCTAGTCCTTCGAAGCCGTGAGCTGCAGCTTGGGCGATTTTCTCGTTTATAGAGTGGTTAGCCCAAGCGCGGCCCAGAGACATGGAAGATATTGCTGGTCGGTTGGGCATGGCTCGAGAATTTTTTGTACTGAATTAATTCTACAGTGCATTCATTATTTAACAGGTCACTGTTACAATTATAGATCCTGGCTGGAAATTTATCGTTCCGGCTTGGTGTCAGGCGAAACGATTAGGACTGCACTCTAGGATAAGTCTATACCCGAATGCTGCATTGCTGTATCAGATGGATAATACTTAACACACATAATCAGAAGCGTTGTTTTATACTATTAGCGCCGTCACGCTGACAGAGACTGAAGACCCGTCGGTCATTAACCATGACCATTCAAAGTTGTTCCACATACCAGGTATGTATTAAAGATGTCTCTTGCGCAAGAGTACTGCTTATGATATGAAGATAGTGAAAGAAAAGGCGATCATATATAACCTTGGGAACCGATGTTAAATAAAAGCACTACTTATCGAGGCGGTAATATCATCAAAATACCTCAATTGATCCAACTATACCTATGATTACAGATTCATATATATGACTACCAGCGCCAAACTTGGAAATCATCTTCTAGATGACATGTCTTTAACCTTACGCACTGCGTGTAACCAGGTAGGCAAAGCCAGGTCCTGAGTCATTGGGCATGAATTTATCAAGGAGTTAGAAAAGCGATATCGTTATTCGACCATGGAGCTATGTAGCTTGTGTGCTACAGTAGCTTGTCCCTTTCGTCCATCAAATCGAGCTTCGCATGGCCTTGCTCGCCTCTGCATATGGTAGATCGTCGATATTCCGCCCTGTCCAGATAACAGACTGCTCGATGGCCTGCAATTCCATCACGTCAACGCCAGTGATAATTTTCCAGTCGGCATCTGCAGCTGCCTTTGCTAACTGCGTCCAGGGGCCTGGTGTATATGTCATTTCTAAGAATATGCCCGGCTTGATATGGCTATTCTTCGAATGCATCCCAATCAAGCTCAAAGCTATAGCCCTTGCTAACTTCTCCAACTCGCTCTGGGGAGTAATATCTGGAACAGTGGCTATAATAACAGCCGGTGTCATGCCGTGCAACATCTCGTGCGCATCCTCGACCGTTTGCAGGTGGATGAGAGACTCAACCATGCCTCGTGCTTTTAGGTCCTTGATCGTGACTTCCACCTCCGTAGGATCACGATTTACTAAGAAAATCTCTCGAACATTGAATCCCTTTACCAGAGCGTATATTGCCGCCCGCGACGTAGCTCCACCCCCAATTACCACTGCAGGACGTTCTCGTAGGGATTGAATCAAGTCCGCATCATGATTCCGCAGTGCGTTTTTGATCCCAATCCAATCGGTATTTGTCCCTACAAGCGACCTCTGTCTTTTACCGGTTGAGCTTTTCTTGACGTATATCGTGTTGATACATCCCAATCGTCGTGCATCATCTGATAGCTCATCAAGATATGGTATTACTCGGATCTTGTTGGGCATCGTGACAGCGGCTCCAAGAAAATCGTCGCTCCTCATCAGCCATGTTAGGTCCTCGAGGTCTTGGGAATCAAGCCTGATGTACCTCCATGGCAGGTCTAGGGTGTTGAATAGAGTATTGTGGAATGTGGGAGAAATGGAGTGCTGAATTGGTTGACCGAACAAGAAGAGATTTTGTCGGCGTTGTTCGCGACTAGCTTTGTTGCCCATGATTAGGTAGAATTCTTCAAGACAGGATCTCCAAGGTTGTATAGAGCAAGTAAAATAGACGATAATTGCTAGGCTTGAAATATGATTACCTAGGTACAGAAAAAATTTCCTCAAAATTGTAGGCAGATCTTCTCGGATGTGTATGGGTTTGAATTTACCCGACTCATATTTACCATACCAATTCTATTTGTCATAGTTTAATCTACTTTCTGAGAGAGGATACTTAATACTACCATTGTGATTTGTTGATAAAGCATCCATCCTTGTGATCACTAGTATTCATTATATTCGGAGACCTCGATGTCAGAGCAAGATTATGCTTATGCCCGAGAGCAGAAACCCTGATCCGCGAGATTTGGCCCTGAACATACTATCCAGCTTTCATTCATTCGTTTGTACAACTTAGTTGAAGTTGATAAGTGCTGATGGATCTAGACCTTATGGGTAAGGCTTTATGTATTTGCAGCTGCACGGCCAGCCCTGGAGCAATAAGATATCGAGTCTGTGCATTGTAGATACATCATACATCTTTCATCAGCACAGTCAGCCGAAATTACTTTAGACACGCTTTTAAGGATTGTAATTCATTGGTTACGGGACCATGATCGGAGAATCTACATACGTACAATGCATAACATATCAATTGACAACTTAGAAGTACCTTCCTTGAACACCTACAGGTTGATTTATACGCAGCGATTCCTTAATAGCTTCGCAGACGGCCACAGCACTCAATCCTGCCTCTCCACTGCAAATCGGATCCTCGGTCCCTCTCACAACTTCAATGAAGTTTCTCAACTGATCTTCGTAGACGTCGCGGACTTCACAATCAAGTGCTCTATTCTGCATCTTACTGTTGCGACCCTTCTCCGGTTCAGCGTAGTTCCACAATTTATTATCCGGGATGCTAAGTGTGCCTGAAGTACCAAAAATCCGATAACAATCCTGTCCGCTGAATGGGTATAATTCCTGGTTTTCGCCGGTACCCGCTTCGATATTGAACGGGCTGGCAGCATTGTCCAGGGCAAGGAATGTGCCAACTACCCCTGACTGGAAGCGAAACGTAACCGCTAGCCCTTCTTCAGCTTCATGGTTGCGGATTGATGATGCTTTCTCGGCATAGACTCGTTGAATGGGCCCGAGGAGATATTGTAGTAAATCAACTTCGTGGATGAGGTTGATGAGGATCACACCACCGTCTAAACCTCCACGCCATTTACCATTTCCTTGGAAGTATTGAGGTGGTTTGAGAGCTGCCCATACACCAGAAACGCCAATGATAGTGCCAATGCTCCCTGAAATAAGAGATTGCCTTGCAGCCGAAATGATCCCATGAAAGCGACGATGATGACCCACGCACAGCCCGATATTTCTCTTGCTACAAGCTTGCAAAAAAGTAATCCCTTCTCGATACGTTGGGCTTATAGGTTTTTCAATTAATAGATGTATTCCAGCTGCTGCAAGGGACTCTGCGATCGGAATATGGGTCGCATTCGGCGTACAGACGATGGCTGCATCGATACTGAGTTGCGACCGCCACTTGAGCATGTCCTCGATACTCCCGAAGAACTTAGCATGATATTTTTCTGCTAGATCTTTGCCCGCATCGTTGGTGTCTACTATCGCAGACAAAATTGCATCCGGAGATTTTGT
Source organism: Talaromyces liani (assembly GCA_022814505.1). Lineage (NCBI taxonomy): Eukaryota > Fungi > Ascomycota > Eurotiomycetes > Eurotiales > Trichocomaceae > Talaromyces > Talaromyces liani. The sequence continues at coordinate 50,405 of JAKLNL010000058.1, forward strand.
AATGACTGCGGCATGTGTTTGCGCAATGGTACCAGCGCCAATGATGGCGATTGCAACACGGTTTTGCTGCATTATTGAGTGAGTGGAAGAATCAGAAGGTGAACAGGTAGATTGGCACGTGCCTTGTAGCAGGTATTTCGATTCATCTCACCGTGATTTATCAAGAATGATAGACATATTGCAATGTGCGAGCTCATCCGAATTGATGCAGACCCACGTATGGGTATAGGGTATATCTACACCCGAGCAAGAAGTCCTACCCCAAAATCCGGGGTAAACCTCATTCGCTAGAGTCCAATACATATTGCCGATTCAAATTTCATGCTACTATAAATCTATGGGATTATACACGTATCTTTCAACGATAATCACAAGTATACTCTTCTCCCTCTCTCTATCTCTTCATCTTCAATTCTGTTACAACTTTGCTCAATCCTGCCTTGTTACAGTATGGCGAGCTTACACAAGCATAAATTCTCTATGATTCTCTACTATGTGCTCCCAGTTTTCATCACAGGCTTTGCCTATGGCTGGGAAGTGGGATCCATGGGAGGCATCCTAGCTATGCCTCAGTTTCTTTCCTACATGGACACTCCGAGCCCATTCAGACAAGGCCTGATGACCGTTTCGTTGATTGCCGGAGAATTCGTCGGATCCCTATTGATCGGACAGTTCTTCTCCGACTACTTCGGCCGACGGATGACCATAATGATCACCGTGGTGCTCTATCTCATCGGGCAAGCTATCGTGGTTGCTGCACAGGGACCCGGCATGTTTATTGCTGGTAGGGTTCTGAACGGATTTGGTGCTGGCCCACTTTTCCAAACAATGTCATTGTAAGTAAAAAGTCCCATTGGATTGTCTACTTGATCGTCTAATTCGTTCTTGTGACAGCTACACCGCCGAGATAACGCCCCCTCATATCCGTGGCCGAGTAACGGCAACTCTCAATTTTGGCATCGCAGTTGGCATCTTGGTGGCATATTGGGCTCAATATGGCGCTCTCAACATTTCCGGTAACGCTGCCTGGCGTCTCTGTTTTGCGCTCCAGCTAGTTCCCGGTGCCATAGTCGGCATAGTCATGATATTTCGCCCAGAGTCCCCTCGTTGGCTGGTCCAACATGAACGCGAAGATCAGGCTTTGCAGGTGTTGGCCAAACTTCATGGGGACGGTGACTTGAATAATGCTCTAGTTCGTGCTGAACTTGAAGAAATCCGTGCTGTGGTCAACCTTGAACGGTCTTCTTCTGCACCATCATACTCAACGCTCTTATTTGGGAAGGATTACCGGCGCCGAACCGCACTAGGCATGGGCCTGCAGTGCATGCAACAACTCTCTGGGGCCAATATTGTACTCTACTATGCTGCAAAAGTCTTTTCGCAGACTGGGCGCACGGGCTCGACTGCAGCTCTGTTGGCTAATGGGATCAGCTCTGCTCTATTACTTGTTGGCACGTTATCCCTTACGCTGCTTTTGGACTTCTATGGACGGCGAAAGCCTATTTTCCTTGGTCCAACATTCATGTGTATCTGCCTGCTGATTGTCGGATCCATGTTAGTCGGCTATGGATCGCCTCAGTACGATACTGTCACAAATGCTGTGGAATTCACATTTGTGAATCAGAATGCCGGAAATGCCGCCGTTGCGTTCATGTTCTTATTTCAATTCTTCTTTGGCGCCCTGAGCAGTTCCGTGCCCTGGACGTATATGAGTGAGGTCTTCCCCGTTGTTGCCCGAGCTCGCGGTACCTCTCTCGCAACAGCCAGTAATTATTTCACCAATTTCTGGTTGGGATTATACATCCCCCAAGCTCTGAATTCTGCATCCTGGAAGCTTTACTACATTTTTGGGGGTATCAATTTCATGTGCGCCATCATCGGATTCCTCTTCTTTCCCGAAACTGCAGGTCGCTCTCTTGAGGAGCTAGATCTATTATTCGTGTCAGGTCGAACAGCTTTCGTTTTCCTGGATCGTGATGCAACCACCAAACGTTCTATGTTCGAGCACGGACTCGACGCCGAAGATCCTGAGGCTGTGGCGATGGAATTGCGTAAACAGCTGGCCAAGGCGTCAAGCGGACATGATAAGGAAGAGGATGTTACAGCCACGCATCAGGAGAAAGCTTAGGTATCTGTGAGATTATCATGGGGTATTAGCGTTCTTCGTTCTGGTTCGGAGTTCGGACTCGGGAGATTGATCTGGCTGTCAGGACTCAGCATTAGCAAATTCTGCTCGGCATGGAAGCTAGTAATTTTTGAGTTTCGTAAGCGTCATTTTTAGCTTCAAAATCATACCTATGCAGGAGTTAACCAACCTAGACGTAGTATGTACTCCGTAATTACTCCGATTATCCGATATTTATCATACCAGTACTGTTGGGTGGAGACCGCCAGCTCGTAAACGGCTAACAACACCGTACAGGTGATCCTCCGACTGGAGTTGTCCTAGAGTCAAACCTTTGACTCTTGAATTTGCTCAATCTCAACGACCTAATGGTCATATCCCCGTGATGGATGTTAAAAACCGACACGCTGCCCTATCAGAGTTGGCTACCACCAACTACTACGCGAAAGATGCGAGCTATCAGCCGCGACATAGCCGCACAAGACCAGCCATGAGCATCCTCAAACCTGTGATCGCATGTATAGTCCTATTCATTTGCTTTTACATCAACATTTGGACTTTCATTACCGGCCCCATCTTGGGATCCATAGAATCTACTCACCACTGTGACCATGATGGATCGGCATCATCAATGGTCGCAACGCAATGTCCGGCTCAATATGCCATTGCACCTCATGCAAACCCCGACATCACCAAACGCAATATTGAAAAGCTTTTTCCTTCAGCAGAGTTTCGCAATTTGAGCGTCAAGCGTCTCAGTGGCGCGGTCCAGATTCCGACCGTCAGTTATGATGATAATGGACCCATTGGAGCGGACCCGCGCTGGGATGTGTTCTTTGACCTGGAGCGTTATTTCCAAGATACCTTTCCTTTGCTGTAAGCTCTAGCCTTTCATCAGTTTTGATACCATGACTAACGAAAAACAGACATGAAACTCTCGAGCAAGAGATAGTAAACGTTCATGGACTGGTTTATACATGGCACGGTTCTGATCCCAGCTTGAAACCAATTCTCCTTACGGGTCATCAAGATGTATGTCAGTTTTTATAATGTTCTGTTCGGATAGTCATACTAATGGGCTATACTCACAGGTGGTACCGATTCAACAAGATACACTGTCGGACTGGAAATATCCTCCCTTTTCTGGCTACTTCGATGGCACATACATCAACGGCCGAGGTGCACATGATTGCAAGAACAATGTGGTCAGCATCATGGCCGCGGTTGAAGCCCTCATTGAAGCAGGCTTCCAGCCTCGTCGTACAGTTGTGCTCGGATTTGGATTTGACGAAGAATCTCCAACACTCATGCTTGGCGCCTATCATATCTCTCGCCATTTGAAAAGTGTCTGGGGAGATAAGTTTGGTGACTCTTTACCATTTGCTTTGCTTCTTGACGAAGGTTTGATCGGCATCCAAAAGATGTACAACCGTACTTTTGGTATTCCTCAGGCCTCGGAGAAGGGAATGCTGGATGTGAGATTCCGTGTTCATGTGCCCGGTGGACACAGCTCAAATCCTCCAGCACATGGGTCAATTGGAATACTATCTCAAGTCGTCTCAGCCTTGGAAGATAGCTATCGACCGAACTTTCCATCGACTTTCACTTCGAACAACCCATACTACTACCAGATCCACTGTGCCGCTGAAGACGAGCATGCAGACATGTCGCCTGTATTGAGAGACGCGATCCTCAACCAGGCCGGTCGTCCAGACGTTGACCATCCCAAGTTGACCGAGCTTTTAGTCAAGGAGGATCCCGGATCTGATATTTACCTCCACACGACCCAAGCAATTACGATCTTCAACTCAGGCAACAAAGCCAATGTGATTCCAGAGAACGCCGAGATGTTGGCAAATTACCGTATCTCTAACGAAGAAAACATCTCCATAGTCCAGGAAAGGATTGTAGAGACCATCAAACCTCTAACTGAGAAGTTCAATTTGCGCTTGATCGTGCGAGAGGAAGACGATGACGATAAGGAGTTGCCGCTCAACTCGTTTTCGATCTCTTGGTGGCGTCGTATCGAACCCTCTCCTGTTTCCAGCCACGAGTCTTCACCTGTCTGGAACCATCTCGCCGGTGTGATCAAACATGTTTTTGACGAACCAGGGGACGGCAATGATGTTATTGTTGCACCGACAATGGCAGTTGGAAACACCGATACCAAATATTACTGGGATCTGTCCGAACAGATTTATCGCTTTGGCCCGCTTCGAATCTGGCATGATGAAGGATGGGGTAATTTGCATTCAGTGAATGAGCGGGTATGTTCTTTTTCTCCTGGCGTGAAGATGCGTATTTGCTGACCTTGACATAGATTGCTCTTGATGCTCACATGGAGAGTTTGACGTTTTACCACGAATTGATTCGTGTGTTTGACGAGGCTGATTTGGCACATTAGAGTGTGGATAAGTTCTTCATTCGGGCAATTGATCAATGCAAATATGATGAGATTTGAGATACCTGGTATAATAGAAGATTTGAGTGTCGTAGTTTTGTAGAGGTTGATATGGCGGGAGCACGTGCTCACCTGCTATAAGAGGAAGGAGCCACCTGCCGTCCGCCCTGAATATCCTCTTGCAACCAACAACATCCATCAACAACAATTACAAAATGGATCAATCTGGAAAGGAGTTATTGCCAAAGCAATGTCCAGTGCCTTCTCAGGCCCAATTGGCTCTTGCAATAGCAATTGTCAACTCAAAGCCTGCGAATATCTCTGTAATAGGTAAGCAACAGCTTGGACATAAGAAGGATGTCTGAGTTTCTTGTTCGAAGACACATTCTGAACTATCCCAGACCATCTCCAGCAAACCCGTCTACATATCAAAGGATCTCGCAATCAATCTCCAAGTCCAACGAGCTCAAGCGACAAATTCTTTGACAGTGTCGCTTTCTGGAAACAAGCTTATACCAACGCCGAAGCCACGCAAAGTAAACTGAATGATCGCATCTATGAGCTGGAGCAGCGTGTAGAAACTTTGAAGCTCAAATTAAAACAAGAAGGCAATTCCTGCGATACACCAGAACGAGGCAAGCGGAAAGGGAGCAAGGAGCCGACTGTGCCAGATTCACAGAGGAAACGGAAGAAGACAAACAATGTTTCTGCAGGTATTGGGAGTAGTAGTGAAGCTGAGTTGGAACGGCTGAGTGAGCTGCTCAGCCAGGAGAACTCGACTGAATCAAGTAAGCATCGTGTTAGCAAGAGACCGATCCTTTGCTAATATCGACTAGAGATCAACTCAGTCATGAGACATTTATCAGTACTGCAACAGAATCTGCAGAAAAAACCCAACTGGCCAGTCATTTACTCGACCGCTCTCGATCTTTGCTCAGCAACTTGCGCTACTGTTCCATACCTCTATGAAAACTCGGGTTCTGAGTCAAGGCAGTCAAACAGCGCTGACAACAACATCAGAATGCTCAATCCGATAGTCGTTCTAGCGGTGATTGAGTCTGCTCATACGCTTTTGTGTCGTGCTCTGAATAAGATCATGAGTTCTTCCGAGAACAAGAAATACCATGGCCAAGTCACATATCAATTGACCTCACTCTTCGAAACTGTCTTATCCGCATTGGCGAAGATGTGCAATCACAAAGCCGATAGCAAAGAATCTCCAAAGATCAAGCAGAATTCGAAAAGTCCTTCAGCAATGAACACAATGCAGCAGTCACCGGCCGAATCGTCTAACACTTTGGATTATGGGATCTCTACGGATGAGATTTTGCAGACTCTGAGACGTGTACTTGCGGGCATGATGTTGAAGGCGAGTACTTTGATTACTGCAAGCTCTAACAATCTTTTTGAAGGGTATCTCTACGTATTTCTCACTCGCGTGGGTACTGTTCTTTCGGTGCTCGAATTCAAGGATATGCTTGCTACCCCAGATCTGCAAGCTAGCTCAGACAAGTTGCCTTTGCCAGGTGGCCTTCGTCGAGCAGCCATCAATGGGAAAGGTAGAACCATTGAAGAAACTGTGATAGCATACGAGACCGAGACCCGCCATTTGGTATGGCTCCTGGAAAAGGCCGTTGCATTGGTACATTCCAGTTCGATGAAGTCATCCCTGTCTCATGATACGACTACACACAGCGATGGGAAAGACCCAAATGCTGGACTCCTTCTTAATTTGTCCAAGAAGAGGTTACAGAACACTCTACTCAAGGCAGTATTTCACGAAGAACCATTGTTCGTGGAGTCTTTGAAAAAGCCACAACATCCTGCAGGGGATGAGATGAAACTTCGGATCGACGGGAAGTCTGAGCCAGCGTCTGAATGGTTCTCGAGGGAAGTCTGGCGGTTATTGGGATGGGATATACTCGAATCTATCTGGAAGAATGGGACCGAAAATCATATCAAATGATGGATATCTTCACAAATGTATCATATTTAATTATGAAAACTGCTAATTGAGGTTCAGAATGCGAATTGCGTTACCACCGAGCACTGCGTTAACTGCTTCTTTGTCGGTGCCCAAAGTTCCTTCAATCGCCCTGTAGTTAGTTGTAACACTGGGCCAGGCAGTATCCTCTTCAGACAGGGGAGGGAAGAATGGGTTGTCGGTTCCTACAATGACTGTTAAAAGCCATCAACTCAAATCAATGACTAAACATACCGAATAAAAGCCTTTCATGTCCTCCAGCCGCATGTATAGCCGCCTTCAACCCCGCCTCCCCATACACAACCGCATCAAGATAAATATTCGTATTTAGAACCGTCCACACATCCCTAACAGGCCCCTGCGTACTCCCACCATTGGCAACAAATTTCCTCTCATGCGCAATACAACTCTCAATCCTGCCCGCCAAAAATGGCAACGCGCCACCCGAGTGCGCCAACAGAATCTTGATATTGGGGAACCGATCAAAGACCCCGGATAAAAGCATTCTGGTTACTGCAATAGTGGTTTCGAGTGGGAATCCGAGCGCTAAGGGGAGGATGTGGCCGTATCGTTGGGTTACTTCGGACCCACCAAAGGCCTCGTCGGGGAGACCGTAGTGAGGGTGGAGGAAGAGTAAGGTCTGTGTTTCTTCGAGAGCTGCCCAGACGGGGTCTAGGTCTGGGTCATCGAGACCCTTGCCGAGACCTGATGTACCCATTATCACGCCACGCATGTGTGGGAGGGTTTTGAGTCTTTTGATCTCGTTGACGATGATAGAAGGGTTTGGTGCGGAGAGTGGCAGGGCGCCGAATGCATATAGCGGTTTTAGGTCGCTAGTAGTAGATTCGCTGTTTTTATTGACCGTTGCGCAAGTATCTTCAAGGTCGTTATTTATTTTCTCCGACCAGACCTGCGCGTCGTCTACTTCCAGGAAATCCAACCAGGGGTTCGCCAGTGATATGACGCTCGTAGTAATACCATGCTTTCTCATAAACGCGAGCTTGACCTCGATATCAGAGTAAGATGCATCGACAGGCCGACCGCGCTGGTCAAGTGGAGTGCCAGCGTCATCGTCAGATGCGAGAATGATTAAGCGAGAGTCAGCGCCGTTGGCGGGATCGTGGACGTAGGGCACCTTTTTGCGGGCTCGGAGCATGTCCAGGTACGCTGGGGTGTAGACGTGGGTGTGGATGTCGACTATTGGGGTTGACATTGTGCCGTAGTTTAGTCAGACTATGGGGAACTTTGGATGAGATTCGTCAATCAGTTGATGTGGTGTTCTGTTGATGTTGATAAAGAGATGAGGGGATATGCGGGGAAGGAGAGATAAGCTCTTTCCTTACCTATCGGAGATCTGGAGATAAGATTAGATAACGATTATGTCTTCAATGACTTACGTAGGTTAATGCTTTCTTTATAGTTCACGGTCTATACAAAGAAAGTATTCAGGGGGGACGTTTGATTACTAACTAGATATCTTGTACAATTCGTTTCCACTGATTGGAAGCATCGATATCGAATACTGACTACGGAGTAAGTTTCCATATGGGAACCTTGAAAATCTTGCGTACCTTTAATGTTAATATAGTTGTATGATAATGTAGTTCAGCTTCCAAGGTTAGATAGGGATTACTGTACGGAGAGTATTTGTTGAATTCTAATGAAAGCTTATTATTAATTTCTTTGTCTCCCTGTTTAGCTGATCCGCCCTTGGGTTTCTTTGTTTGGCTTAATGCATGCCCCCTGAGTGTACAAAGATGATTCTCTGTCAAAATCCAAACAATAAATACCCCCTTTCAATGTTCGCTTTAGGTCATTTCTCTGGAGAAAAATCTTCAAAACTCTCCTAACATGGGAAACTCGTTCAAATGGATTTTCCGCTCTTAGCAACATTCATTGAAACTCCCATCTGGTAAGAGGCTTTCAATATTGGTGTGGTTGCTTGTCTGAAGCCCTATGCTTGATATGTTGAATGGCTCTGCTGATTTCTATCCAATACAAGTCTCCATTACATCTGCAACCGGAATTCCTCAAAACTTGCCATTGTGTTGCAAAATGAGGATGGTCACCCGCAGTAACGGATATTATCAAAGAATTCTCGGACTTGAAAACAACCCTAGGGAATTCGAGAAATTATGGGATTTTATCGAAGAAAGAATGGATGAACGCCGAAAAGCCGGTCATACCGGCCATCTATCAACCGAAGAGGGAAAGAAGTGGCTTAAGAGAGAGCTTATCCCAGCGATTGAAAAAAAAAAAAAAAAAAAAAAAAAATTTCCAAAAGTCTTTATGAAACCCATATTCCAGTCGAGCGAGCATATAAGAGTCCTGCGTGATATGACCTCAAACCGCAACGCCACGCTAAAGCGTAGAGAGACCAAAGCGGAACAGACAGGGAGGGAGGTCGCGAAAAGAAGAAGGATGGTAGGATCGAAGCAAAAGCGACAGAAGAGGAAATCATGCGCCAGAGGTCGACCAAGTAATGTGGAAAAAGACCCTCTTTCAGACTCTGATACGCTTTATTCGCCAGCTGATCAATCCGAATCCGAATCCGATTCTATCTCCGAGGAATACGGAGACCAAGATGAGCACGAGGAAAATACAACAAAACGAAAATCAAACCAGGCGGATGCCTATCGCCAACTAAGGAGACGACTCCTCTCGTGGACCATAGAACGGAAAGCGTAGTAAGCCATGATACTTACCCTGCTTTGACGGTGACGGCTCCTACTTTACAGCCAAATCATGACTCTGACTGCGTGATCGAGACATACCGAGCTCGTCGTACGAGAGGCGGGGAACACAACGAACACGCATCTCCAAGGTTGTCCCATTTGACATCCTGCATGACGAGAAGCGGGACGGGCTATTAGCAAAGTACGTTTCATTCGAGAAATGGCAGGAGAGTGTGGCGCGTGATCTGGATGTTGAACCGGAGGAGCTGTCAAAGGCATGTGTCCTTTACATACTGATGAAAGATGGGGCTTGGGATCTTGTACGATGGAATAGCCCATCCAATTTCCAGGCCACCATCAGGTGTTGCCTTCCACGTGATTGCGACAAGCCCATTGAAATCGAGATTCGACAGGCAGAAAGAAACGTTATTGGTGATCAAGTATAGAACAAGTCGACAAAGATGTAGTGTACGAAAGACATTTGATTGGTTACGTATTTGAGCGAATACGGAACGTTCGCATCCGTTACATACCATTACCAAGAAACCCCATTAAGATGTACTCGGAGTCATTTTGGTGCACTTGGTATTTGGTACACCGTTTTGTTGCCATTTTAGTTCCGACGGTATCCCGTTGTCTGCGATTGTGAGATAAGATAAGACTAGATAAGATAAGATAAGATGGCTTTTTTTAAATCCACGTCATACCTAGGCATCGCCTTGCAAATCCCGAGAAATACTCTGTAGATCTATCATATTGAGCCTGCATGTCTCAGGGATATTTAATTGGCAGAAGTTCATGATACCTAATACTTCTTACAAAAGCCCTTGATATATGAGCTGTACGTACTAAGCAGGCAGTCCGTGTGGGTTGGATGGCCCACTCTGGACGTCATGACTACCTCTTCTCTTCTTCTCTTGTTGTCTATTACTACACCTTCCTCAACCAACAACTATGACTCCACATCATTCTACCACTTCGATCGAACAGCAACAGGAATCGAGCAACAATTGATGCAGTATGGCGGATTGCACTCGGAGCAGTCGGAACAGGATGCTATCAATATTAGCTTTGATCGAACACGACCCATACTCAGCACCGGTAGGCCCAATAAGCTTGACTTGCACTTATAATAGTGGCATTAGCCGATCTGGTTCACCCAGAGTTTCTTTCATAGATACCCGGACAGACAATCTTGGTCCACAATTGACTGCGGCCCACAATAGCTACTACATCCACCCATACACAGCCTATGGGAACCACACGCTCCGGAACTTTTGGCCACCAAGGGCTTTAAATCGGCTTGATGCGACATTGAGTTTGCTGCTTTCAGACTCTCGGAAATCTTTTTGGCGAGCTTAGCCATATAAAGGAGCTACTTTACAATTGAACGTTATGCTTACCTCATGCTTCCCTTCAACAGCCTACCCACTCGACAGCCATCATTGGCCTTAATCTTGTCTAATATAAGCTGCGTCCCAATGCATAATCTTGATTCTTTTCACAGACAGGTTCCAAGACTGTAGGGTTGCATTATGGAGTAGTGGCGTCATCTTGATCAAGAGTATTCGGCTCATAACCATTCTCCTATATTTGAACTTTTCCATGATCTTTGACAAGAAAGTTTTTACTTCCTTTCTTTCGTCGACAGGTAAATCAAACTTACTGTCGAGACTGCACCATCGTCATGATGCTGCCCAAAAAATCCATCGTTGCCTTGCTGGCGTCGCTATCTTTCGTGGCCGCCGTTCCGCAAGGAGGCGCTACATCTACTTCCACGTCGAGTTCTTCGAGTTCTTCTAGTAGCTCTTCAAGTACTGCCAGCAGCCATTTCACATCTGCGGCATCACCAAGCGCACCGGCTACTCGACCGGGTCTGTCGTCAGTTGCTCATGGCTCATTCAGAGGCTCAGCCTCGGTGACTGGCGCATTGAAAGCTAGCTCCGTTGGCACTAAGATTTCTGTTGGAGGCGTACCTCCAGCCGAGACGACATATCCCAGTGATGGAAAACTGCATGATGCTCAACCTGCTCCGTATGTTCCTGCAGGGGGTATTGGCACCAATACGACTCCTATCTACAACGTACAAAGTGACTTTGATTACGAATCACTGGTATGTTCATCACGTTCACAACACTATTTACAAATTGCTAACCTCATGTTAACAGGCACTCGCCCTCTATCAAGAATGGATTGAGTTAGATCTCTTCCAATTCGGACTTCAGAACTTTTCTGCTTCCGATTTCGAGGACGCTGGCTTGACTGCCGAAGATCGTGCCTTGATTGAATTCATGGCAGAACAAGAAATCGGACACGCCACACTCATTAGCAACATACTAGGTGAACAGGCGCCACAGCAATGTAACTACAACTACCCATTCACGACCGTACGCGAGTTTGTAGACTTTTGTCAAAAACTCACACGATTCGGCGAGTCTGGCGTGTACGGCTTCTTGGCTCACCTTGATAGCCGTGAGGCCGCAACGCTGCTCTTGCAGAGTATTTCCACCGAAGCTCGACAGCAATTAATCTTCAGACAATTCGACGGCTTATTCCCCATGCCTGTTTGGTTTGAAGTCGGAGTGCCTCAATCCTGGGCCTGGACGCTACTTGCTCCATACATCAGCTCATGTCCCGAGAACCAAACACGCCTGGCCTGGCAGAATTTCCCGGCTCTATGGATTTTGAACCAACCAAATCCAGCCAGATACAACGCTTCCGAAGGCTACAACGAGACTCTGGGCGCAGGAACAAATACACTCAACAACACCGGAATATCCGGATCAGCAGCCTGCTATAACAACAAGGATAAGAGCAGCGACTGCAACCCCGCTATTACCCAGAACCGCAGCATCCCACTTTCCTACCCCGGTCGAGTAGTCAATCTCACCTGGGAACAACCTGGAAAACTGGTTGGACCAAACAACAGCTACGTCACTTCATCCCAAGCCGGTACTCCATCCTATGTTGCATGGGTCTCGCAGTTGAACGTGACTTATTCGGCCTTGAATCTGAGTAGCAATACCTCTGGATCAACTATTCAGCCGAATGTTGAGACTTTTGCGGGTGATCCTGCTGCTAATGGGACGTTGTTCATTGCTATCACGGATTCGAATACGTTTTTGACGCCGTTTAATCTGAGTTTGATTAATGAGCATGTGGTTGCTGGTCCTGCTTTGTACCAGGCTGGCTAAGGTGTTGACTTTGGAACGGAGGAGTTGGAAAAGTTGGAGAAGTTGGCTGATGGTACGAATTGATGATAATGTAATGGTATAGGTATATTGAGATTTGACACATGTGATTATAAATGTGACCAAAGATGGAAGACGATACTAATTAGACGTGGAATGGATATATCGTCATTGACTTGAACGAATAGGAGACTTTATGTACGTCCGTAGTTGTTCTTTTTTTGTACATGGACGTTAGCCGGAGCTGCCAGTCGACACATGGCCGACTCAAAATATGCTCGTAATCGCAAAAGCAGCCGCTCTACTTTCAACCGGACGTCATACATAGTATTGAAAAGCGTAGCGTCGCCTTTCGAAGAAGATACAGCGACCCTTTTTGAAGCACAGTCTGAGCCGTCGATACCGCTCATTTCACAATATCGTCGAACTCATAAGTTGGCCTGCAACTTCTTCGCGCGATCTTTCGCAATATCGCACATAGCCTAAAACCCGATTAGCACTCGTATCTTCATTTGTAGAGTATATTCACATACCTCAATATTATCCCTAACTTCCAACTCAAACTCTCCCCGAGCAATACGCCTCCTCATATCAACCATAATCACATCCCGACCTCGTCCATTCACCCACGTCCTATCAACCATCAGCACCCAAACATAAGGGAAAAAGCGAAAACCAAGACGAGGAACAGGGGGGGAGCAGGGGATCGTACACATATCTCAACCCCGGATACTTTTCCTCATACTCCTTATTCAACGCACTCAACCTCGCAGCCTGCTCCGCCACAGCCGCCGGCTCATTTTCGGCTGACTTGTTAATATTCGCCTGCTCCCGTCTACTCAATTCACTCAATCCGGCCTGCGCGGCAGGAGATGCTGCACCGAGCCGTGGGTGGGAGCCTAGAATTGCGTATAGAGCCTGTTTTTGTCGTGGGTCGTTTGTTGCAGATAGGGCCGATAATTGAGTGTGGATTGTGTCGATTAGAGCGTCGTATGATTGGAATGGTTGGTTGCTACTGGATGAGGCCTGGGAGAGAATGGGTTGGAGGATGGTGTGGAGGTCGGGGGAGGGTTCGAAGAGTGTGTCGAGGGCTGCGAGTTGGTTGCTGAGGGGGAGGGTGGGTAGGGATGTTATTGGGGGAAGGGTTGGTGTTGCCATTTTTGTTCTTCTTTTGCTGAATGGGTTTATTTTGAAGATAGTGTCGTGGGTTTAGTGACGGATATAGAAAGTGTCTAAGAAGGTGGCTTTATTATGTGGTGGATGCCGTCGGAAGCTGCCGACCTTTTGATGGGAGGGTGTCGATTACGGCGAATACCGCAGCCTCAGGCATCAACTTAAATTTGTATGAAACACGGTATTACAGTAGCTGTAACCAATCGGCTGTTTGGTCACGGGTAACCGGCAAGGTGTGGGTGTGTCCCCCCCTGGGGGCATGCTTAAGGTACGGAAAGTTGTAAGTTGTAACAGCTCAAAGGAAACAAAGCCTGCTTATTAAGCTGCCGAATCGCCGACCTGCGGAGTAAATAAAAGATAACACCTTAACTTGACTACCTATCTATCTAGAACACAATGTTTCTGTTTGACTAACACCGTTGATGCCTCTTTTCTCGATTTGATTTGACCAGGAAAAGATGCCGCCGGTGATCCTTCTTCGGGTACTTTGCCAAAACTCCCATCGCGTTCTCATAAATAATTCATGTCGTCGATTGTCGTCCCAACGAGATACCTTGTCTAACCCAATTTCGAGAACAGATGGAGCTCGTATCGCTGTTCTCTACCAAGCCATTGAACCTCCTATCATTAATGGGGTTCGTAAACCACGCAAGCCTGGAGGTACGTGTTGCCCATATGACCCTTTCTTTTTGCGCATGACTGGTTTCCGAGGCCTAGGTTGCTAAGACTGCTTAAATGTGCCTTTAAAACCAAGTAGGATATCAGGATTCTGGTGCCGATATAGCATATGCCCTGCAGCAGAAGAAAAAACTAGACATCGTTACCCCGTCGGCATCTCCAGACCCTGAAGATGCAAGTGGATGGTGCTTCCCGGACACGGAAGATGGTATTATAACTGCTGTGGAGAAGGGAGCTACGCACCTATGGGCTAACACCATTTTATTTGCTTCCCATCCGTTGCAAATGTCGACGAATCTAACCAAGTATCAAGACCATCTCCGAGTGGTCGGCCAACCCCCTAACCTGGTTGAAAAGTTTGACGACAAGGCGTATTTGAACGATCTGCTCCGCAAGCAGTCATTTCTAACACTACCGCGCGCGTGGACCATTAATATAGACCAGTACCAGAGATCTGGTCTCACCAATATAGATCCTCCATTCCCATTAGTTGCAAAACCAGTTCGAGGGCGAGGAAGCCATGGAGTGAAAGTCTGCTATAACGTGGACAGTTTGCATCAGCACTTGACTAGCCTCTTTGCAGAATCGCCTACAGTTCTTCTGGAGGAGTTTCTGTCTGGAGAGGAAGCTACCGTGACGGTAATGCCACCCTCAGAGGATAGGCAAGTGTATTGGGCTATGCCTGTTGTGGTGCGATTCAACCACCAAGAGGACATCGCTCCATATAACGGTATTACTGCTGTCACTGAGAACTCGCGAGCCATCTCTCCTGAGGAGGCGGCGCACGACCCCGCATATGCAGAAATACAACGACAATGTGAGACTGTTGCCCATCTCCTGGGCGTTACAGCACCTATCCGCATAGATGTTCGCCGCTTCAAGCCGGATGCAAAATCCGAGTTTGCTCTATTTGACATTAACATGAAACCGGTAAGTTGAGCTCCTCGCTTCTTCTTCTCCCTTACCCCTAAGAGTGCAACTTACACGTATCTCCCTGTGAAATAGAATATGACAGGGCCTGGACGACCCGGGCGGGAAAACCAAGCCAGTCTTACTGCTCTCGCAGCTGCCTCTTTAGGTTGGGATTATCCAACCCTCCTTTCTCGGATTCTGGAGACCTCAAGAACCCTACAAGTCTTACGAAGCATGCAACCGAGCATATCCTAAACGCCCGCTGGTTTCAGGCACGCTTATGGAATGGTTGTTACGTCAGACTACACACAAAGATTAATTATTGGAAAGATAGAACAAATTTCAAGAATTTTGTAATGAAGAGGAACTGCTGTCATTGTTTAAAGTCATTTCTTGTCGCCGGTTTTTTTCGAGTCTTTCTAGATCCCGCAACAATCCTCAGGCTACTTAAAATATCCATCGTTACAAGCTTTGGGGTGCCTTACTCGGCCTATATTACTACTATAACTATAGGATGATCCCATCAAGTACTAGCATATCATTAGCTTCAATACTAAAATGATGAATAACAGACTAGAATAGTGACATGATCTGCTAGTATTTCCCAAATGAAGAGGATTGGGAGCCCAGGCCAACCTAATAATTGCTCAAGCAGCTGATTAGGTTGGTTGGTTGGTCTTTCTATTTAACGTCCGGTGCGGTTACCCTATTATTTGGCTCCATGCAGACTTCAACTAACTAAATACATGAATCCTGCTTCTTCATATCTCAGGCCCCACAGCCTCCGTAATTCCACCATATATGCTAGGGATTTTGTTCAGATGCTATATACATAATATGTTAAGAGGGAAATTCTCAAAAACCTCTTAAAGAACTGTGAGAATATTCAGCATAGAGTAAATCGAGTAGATTATCTCGCGATTCTTTGTCTTTTTATCAGCCCAGCATCGCGACGCTGGTAATAATGTCAAAGATCTTATTGATACTTGCTTTGCGTTGAACATGACTATTATAGTTCGATGTTGCATGTGGATCTCGGGGAGAATATTTAGGGCAGAGAATGCTATATAAGTCCTACAAGAGAGGAAAGCTTAACAAACAGCCTGAGACTGTGGAAAAAGAATGTCTTGTGAAAGATTACAGCAGTGCTGCGAGGTGTGCCAAAAAAGGAAAATGAGTTAATATGAGACTAAAAAATGACTACCAATAAGGGATGGTCAAGCTGTTAGCCAAAAGTCCTATATTTTTACCATGTGGCGTTGTAGAGGCACCACATGTATTTAATAATCAACCAATACAAGGTTATTTACACACTAAACCTGTGAGGAACTAAGTAAGACAGTGTACTGTAATATATTCAAGTGTATTTAAAAGAGTGTAAATATCTAATATAGATATACTATATATAATATAGTGAGGAAAGCTCACTATCCAATAAGAGCAGACGAGTGGATATATGCCACCATATTCGGGATAGCAGTGAAGTAATGTTGTCAACCTAGCTCCCTTACAGCGTTGCAGAGCGTAGATTCATAACATCCTAGGCAATAACACCGGCTTCAGAGAGGGCCTCCCGTCGAGTCTTGCTATTCTGATCGAAATACGGCTCCCCGCCAATACCGACTGCTCGATGGCCAGTACGAGCCCCATGGCCAGCAAAATCCATGATGGCAGAGTGGAATACCGATCGGTTATCCCAGATTGCTAGGCCAATGTCAGTTTGGTGGGAAAGAAGGCAGAGAATACATGCACTTACCAACATCATAGAGATTATCCCACCGATGACGAACTTGGCAGTCATGGTTTTCAACGATAAGTTGCAGAAACCAATCATGCAAACGTGCGCTCTCATTCGGGGTCAGCTCATTGATTCGGACAAGATGGTTACCGACGGCGAACAGGCTTTTCCAACCAGTCACTGGGTTGGTGCACACAACAGGGTGTATGGCTTTCAGGTCCTTGCCGACGTTATGAGGAGATCCTCGAGGATCCGTGTAGATCTCGAATCCCTTCTCCTGAGACGTCTTAGGGTATCGCAATTGTGCAAAGGTAGCAGTGAGTCCCTCGAGAAACGTTCGATATGGAGGGGAAATCTTGTCATAAATCTCGTACGAAGATGCCCACATTGTATCTAATTTTTAGTTCAAATGTTAGTAACATATATTGACCTTAAGATATCATACTAGGTTCTGGATAATGAGACGCACCTCCACCAGTTTCAGGCTTCTTTGTAATTTTCAAGATGGTATAGTCACTTGGATAAGGTTCATAGCCAATATCTGTGTGCCAGCTTCCTCGGGTTCCCAAAGGTCTCTCAGCCTGGTTCTTGAAAAGATCCTCAGCCGGTGTTGCTGCCTTGTCGGTAGTAATGATGTTTAAGTGTTTATCTTTGTCGCCATTGAAATTAGCCAGTGGATGAATGTGAAGGCTCGACGACTCTGGTTTCCCAGTCAGTACGCCGAGTTTGTGGGCCAGTTCCTTCTGGAGTTCGTCAGTCAGATCTGTCTGAGATCGGAAAAAGACGACGCCTCGCTCAGAAACTAGTATATGTGAGTATGGTGACGGTAGACCTTAAAAAAAGGAAGGGCTTTCTAGACTCACTAGTGACTGCCAAATCACGAAGAAGGTCATCAGAGTTAGATGCCTTCATCCAATCCACCAAATTGGCGTCTGGGAACTCGGTACCAGCGACTGGGGTAACCTTGAAAGACTTGTACTCGTCAAGGAGGCCTTTCGTCTTGAGCGGTTCATTTATGAGCAAGTTGCTTGAGTCACCTTGGCCATTATACTGCTTCAATTGCAATTTCTTAGCATCAAGGTCCGTCTGAGATATGACGGACTCATCGATGCGGTCGGCAATGCTAGGAGCCATGCTGACAAAGAGCTTTAAAATGTATAATGGAGTAAAGGAACTATATATATGCCTTTTAAAAAGGTTGGAATGGTCGATGTTCTTGAAAATGAGATCCTTTTTGATGGCGAAAAGGCTGATTTTATATGATTTTGAGCCTTCTAAACCTGAGGAGGGAAACCCATGGACTACTCGTTCGAGACTTACTGAAACCACCAGCCGTATAGTGATGCAACACCACTACCCTGCCATTCCCATACGATAAGGATTCCACAAAGCCTGATGATGCCTGAAATGAGCATACGCAGCATTCGTATTCGCAATA
Source organism: Talaromyces liani (assembly GCA_022814505.1). Lineage (NCBI taxonomy): Eukaryota > Fungi > Ascomycota > Eurotiomycetes > Eurotiales > Trichocomaceae > Talaromyces > Talaromyces liani. The sequence continues at coordinate 68,720 of JAKLNL010000058.1, forward strand.
CTTGCATCTATCCCGGTTCTTTTCTTTTTCTTCTCGCAAATTATTACCCTTTTTGCTTTCTCTCCGATCCTCTAGGAAGTAGGATGGAGGTGTTGAATAAATTCCATGATTGTGTGTTATAACTGATGCCATTGACGTCTGATGAAAGTATGGCACTCAATTTGATGGTGGAGTCAGCTGGGAAAGTCTTATCTATATGCAACTAAAGCAAGCCGGGATGAAACAGGGCAGCAAAGAAGTCTCGATCGTTAAGAATGGCGTTCAACTACTTGAGTGGCCTCCGGGAGAATCGCTCTTGAATCCCTGGAAACATGTCGTTCCTACTCAAAGGTGGGTTTCATGCATATAATATAAGTATTGATCGTTTTACTGAAGGCGATGATACCATCACTAATACACTTTAGGAAGTAGCAGGCGCTTCATGGATGGGCTCAGAGTGAACTCGATCGATTTTTGATATGACGCTGTTGAGCTGGCCAATTTGCACATAGGTAAGCCTATCCTCTCATAGGGATCGATTTCAGATGCAGAGATCTCAGGTTAGACATTCGGTACGTTTGCTCCTTGTGTTGACGCTTATTTGTGGACTTATTCATGGGGCCTATTAATCTTGTTGATGTGCTCGCTGATGATGCTTGCTGCGAGGTTTGGTGATAGGCTTGTTGATGGCGTGCTGACGATGCTTGCTACAAGATTTAGTGATGGGATTGTTGATAGCAGCTGATGTGCTTACTGCAAAGTCTAATAATAGACCTGTTGATGGCTTGCTGATGGCAGCTAATATGCTTGCTGCGAGGTTTGGTGATAGGCTTGTTGATAGCTTGCTGATAGCAGCTGATGATGCTTGCTGCGAGGTTTGGTGATTGGCTTGCTGATGGGCTTGAAAGTACAGACACAACATCAAGGAGGTCTTGATATACACATAATAGAAAGATGGTGTGCAATCCCTGTCGCTTTGATCAATTCTTGTTGTGTTGTATTCGTAGTATAGTCCGCATCTAATCCGCACATGAGGGACGACCAACTCATCAAGACCTATACATAATGCCATCCTTATAGGCTTATCAGATCAAACTCTTCATTCTAGTCCAGTAGTGGCACACACAATAATACTCCACACCTGAGAGCACTAATCTAAGAGAAAGCTTCAAATAGACCCTAAAAACCGACCCCATTATATTCGGCATATACGGGAGGCAGGTAACTTACAGCAATGTGTTGCAGGCCTCGTAATATAAGCATGCGATGCCTGTTTGGGAAGGAGAACTGGCCTATCAGAAGGCCTCGCTTCTACGTTGGTGTCTTCATATAAACTATAGAAATAGGGTTAGTTGTCGAGTAAAAGGGGACATCCTCAGGAGACACGCAGCGAAACACAATCAAGCATCTGTCTACACACAATTTTGTTGGTAAGCCTGTATTACAACACGATACGCTATATCTGGAATACAACACAATGCTTTAGCAGAACCTAGGAATACGTGTTATAATACCGGATCAGGTCCATCCGTAATCGGATAATTCTTCCGCAATCGGATAATTCCTCAGCATCCGGCCAGGAGTCCGGACTGTCTTACCATATATAGGCCATCCCCGCCCCCGGATGATACATACTGAGAATATTACCTGGGTACATACTACATAGTTAGATATAGGATCTGCTGACTGCTACTCACAAGCTTAGGCGGTGGGCCGAACGGGATGCTTGGCGATCCACCAGACAGGGACCCACGCTGTGTGGCTTGTTTAGCCCTAAGCCCTTGCAACTGTCGGAAAAGAAGGCTATGTACGAGTCATCATTCGTGCTATTCGATATTGCTCGTCTGGTCAGGCCAGACGTTGGGTTAGAGCCGATACCGGAGACTTGTCAGGATTGGTAATCCTACAACTGCTAAGGTTACGTTCAGTATAGAAAAATATGTGCCCATCCCCATGTCCATCACATTTTTACGGTGGCACGTACAATATATATTGTGGAGATGATGGCGGAAGCGGAAATGGAGATCCGGTCTCCCCGTAACTAGTAGGATCTATATAGTACTATAGTAAAACTAAGCTAGGCACAGATAACCACTTCGGTAGCAAAGTTGGCAGAACAGCTGCCTGCGAGCATATCAGCAACCCTGTTCGTTTTAGACGATCGTTGCATAGGCTTGTTTCTGGATCAAGACTTACATCGCCTTTCTTCCGAGTCCTCCCGTACTTTTCAAATCTGATAGATTGTCCCACGGCAATCGTGAAAGGCAATCGTGAAAGCCGCAAATCGTATGCCCCTCCGCCAAAAGAAAATTACCTAGAAATAAATATAGATTTAGCGACTTGGCCATACCAAAAATTCTTGCCATCGCTCGGATACCTCCTCTTTTCCTCGTTATCTCGACTGTTTCCTATTTCCGTTCCTGATTACTTGAGATGAAACAGCCTCATGACTTAGATGGTGAAAATCACCGTTCAGATGAAGATCCTCTTTCATCATCGTCTGAAATTGAGGATAGCCAGTCGCAGGTACTGCCGCTGCGGAAATTGCTCATCGTTTTTCCAGCTCTGGCCCTTGTCCAATTCACCTCATTCCTCGATCAGACAGCCGTATCAACGGCTCAACCAGCTATTTCCAATGGTCTTCATATTGGATCTTCCATATCCTGGATAGGGTCCAGTTTCTTGATCGCTAGTACCAGTATTCAGCTCATCAATGGCCGCTTGTCCGATATTTTCGGCCGAAAGGCTTGCCTCATCGTATCTCTCACAGTGATGGGCATAGGGAATCTGCTTTCAGGCTTCTCTTGGGCTCCAGGTTGGCTATATGCCACTCGTGCAGTAAGTGGCCTGGGAGCCGGTGCAATCAATGGCCTTGTTCAGATAGCAATTTCCGATATCACCAGCCTTAAGCAACGAGGGAACTACTTCGGCATTATTGGGATCGCTGTTGCGCTTGGAAATGGGTTGGGCCCGGTGATTGGTGGTACCTTGACCCAAAAGGCCTCTTGGAGATGGGCCCTCTGGTTCGTCAGCCCCTTGACCGCCGTCGCCATTGTTATTCTCATTGCAACCTTGCCTCCATCGCGCGTATCCGGAAATATGTTGAGCAAAATGAAGTCTGTTGACTGGACTGGTGTCTTGATCAATGTTTTGGCCGTGACTTTGGTCTTGGTAGGTGACCCTAATATTATCCTGGAGTATTCTACAATCATGTGTAGACGAGATACATGAAGCCGGCCTAACAAAGAACCTAGATACCAATATCACAGGGAGGTTCTAATATTAGCTGGAGCTCTCCTTCTATTGCAATTATGCTTTCTATAGGCGGAGTGCTCTGTTTTGTCTTTTTGATTTGGGAAGGACGTTTTGCCCAAGTGCCGATCATGCCAAGTGAGTTTCGCAATCCAGAAGGAAGCGCAAGAGTCATTAACAAGCTTATAGTACGCTTATTAAAGAATGGGTACTCAGCAAATATTCTTTTGATCCAGAACCTGGCTATCGGCTGGGTTTATTGGGGTAATCTCTTTTATATACCTGTCTATTTCCAAGCAGTTCGAGGCTACGATCCTAGTAGGTCTGGAGTTCTTCTTCTGCCCATGGTTATCGCGCATGGGATCTTCTCTGGCACCAGCGGCTTTATGGTATCGCACTTTGGTGGATACTATTGGATCCTCCTTCTAGGATCGGCAGTCTGGACGATTGGGGCCAGCCTCAAGGCAAAATTCTACGAACAGACAACTTCTCCATGGATGTTTATTGTGTTTGGGATATTGGAAGGATTTGGTGTAGGATTTTGTTTTCAGCCAGTGTTGGTTGCCTTGCTAGCCAGTTCAGCGAAGGCTGACCGAGCAGTAATGACTGGGCTTCGAAATTTTCTCCGGGCAATGGGAGGAGCTGTTGGATTAACAGGTGAGATAAGATAAACTTCTTCTTTTGCACTTGCCATCTTGAATAGATGCGCAACTAGTGACCACGAATAGCAGAGCTGATTGAATACAGTATCGGGTGCAATCCTGAGTAACATCCTGGAGAACAAATTGAAAGGCAAATTCTCCACAGAAGTTATAGCACAGCTAACTTCGTCAGTCACTATTCTATCAAGCTCGGGTATCTCGGAGGACGACCGGAGTACAATATTGCAGGCTTACATGCAAGGCCTTAACGCTGTCTTTATCTCATATGCCTGTCTCATTGGTCTTTGTTTCTTGTCCTTCTCAATCATCAAAGATTACGGTGTTGGAGGACGAGATAATACACCCAAGGATAGGGATACTAACGATGCGGCTACAGTAGCTCAGATAGCCGATATAGCTGCACCCTCATCAAGCGAAAAGGGAGAAGCCTGAGTATCTAATCCTGGGAACAATCCCTAAGTGTAGAAAGAAATGGTTTCTCATATATATCACTCATATATAGATTTTTGCTTATTATGTACTGACTGTGGAGTCTTCAAAAGCGTCTCAGATACAAATAACTTACCCCCGCTTCTTCAACAGACAAGCACATTCTCCATGTTATTACCTTCAACCTACAGATTATTCCCTATAGTTTATCCCTCTTGTCGTCGTCGTCCTACTTCGACTTTAGACTGATGCAATTCCTCCAGCTATCCAATCCCCCGGTTCATTCCATTCACGACAGGGGTACACACTGCCATACCCACTCAAGGTTCTCCTACCTGGATCTAGCCCCTCGAGTGTAACATCTCCGGCGCTCTTTGTTCGTCTCTGAGCAGGAATTTCTTACTGGAAGGGGGTTGATAGGAGGACCGTGAGGGGATAAGAACAAAAGCAGCAGATGCGAGTTATTAATATCCTTAGTGATCACGCCATTGCAGTATGAAGCTCAATGAGGTAGGTAATATATATTAGGCGTTGACAGCACAGAGTGTGTTACTTTTAGGTCATTTTCTTTTTCAATAACATGGTTTGGACAGCCATCATCAAACTCAATGATTCCTTATGAGAATATCACCCCGTTAGCCGAACTCGTTAATCTACCATTCGATAACTACCTGTTATTTGTCTATCCTTCTGTCTCTAAGCCCTATCAGATACAATCAATGTCCAATCCCCCAAATCTAGTTAACACGCGCTCACATACGAATCTAGGCTTACAATCCTATATTGAGCCTACGAACGAAGCCAATGTACGTACGATATTGGTATTGTATTGTGTTGTATACATTTTAGGAGCATTTATGTATCTCATGGCCATGATTGCTAATTGTAATGATACATAGTAATACAATATGTATTTGAAAATCTTAATCATCTTACCATAATAAGTCTCTTACTGCTATATCACCGTGATATGAAGGTGACTTTGTAGGAGCATCACTTTGGTAAGAGTCAGCTATGCATTACTAGAGTGGTGCCGTCACCACCACTACAAGATTACCATGCTATCATACAGCCCTTACATGGCATAATATATTGCCGCTACTGATACAACATCCTGCCTAGGTATTATGGCTGCTGCCGTCCCTCCTGTGCGATACTCGAACGACGCTGTTGCCAACTCCGAAGCAGCAAAGGGATTCCCCTGGGGAGCCTCTATACCAGCAAACCGCTTTTGTGACAGCTTCAAGTACTACCTCGTGCAGTGTTTTGATCAACTTCCCAGACGAAAAAGAGTTGAAAAAACAACTACCCATTGACCCAAACAGCACCGATGACAAGCCGACAAAGCTTCACTTGCCCCTCCAGATATTACGCGAGAAACTAGCCAAAGAAGAGAGGCGGCAACAGCGCCGCCAGGGTCACTCAACACGCAAAACTACGCGCAGTGGAATCAGCTATTGTAGGGTATCTATGTGGTAGAAAACGAACTAGATCTGCCCGAGGCCGAGCAAACCGTTCGCACTCTTGTGGAAAGGAGACCAGATGATGAGTCGAACGTTGTGCCGCCTCACATGCTCTCTGAGTACCTCGTCAAGCATGGGAAGAAGTATGCGGAAGAAGCCGAAAAAATTGCAAGGCCGGTTATGGCGTGGTTGGATGCTCAACCGCATATAGGAAAGGCATCCCCGAAAGCGCTCAACGCTCGCAGGATCATTGCGAGAGCCTTGTAATTTCAGGGCCTTCCAGACGTACAGAGGCAAATGCGCTGATAGATGAGATTTGTGGATTGGTTGAGGGCATACGCGGAAGCAAGTTTGAGGTTTATCAGGAGGCGGAGAGGCAATTTAATGAGGAGCTGATAGCTGAGCTCCAGACATGGAAGGAAGCAAGATGATACATATGCGGAGAAGTCATCTATCAGGAGGAACGGTCTGTCAGTCGAGATAAAGAGCAGCTATATTCTCGGTTCGCACGCCATGGGGCAGAGCCCGATGTTTACCGGAAAGATACGTATTCATTGTGAGAATCAAAGACCAAGATGGTCGCGCTGGTATCTTCTATCAAATTGCTCCTTAAAGACTTAAAGAGTCAGGGTTTTGTCTGAGCGTTTTGTCCTACGTAATATAGCAAATGAGAGGATCTACTTCATGTTGGTCAATAGCTTAACTTCTTGGCACTGTTTCAGAGGAAAGCGAAGAGAGTCTGAATATGCAAAGTACTGTACAAAGGACTCTGATTGGCTTTTTAATATTATAGTTTTTAGGGCATTGCAGCAGGATAGCTTGGCGTCTTGGTAGAAACCACTACCTTTCCTAAAACGGAAAAATTCCCCCCTTCGCACGGCCTGCTTCTCTCGTATTCACGGCCATCATCAGGCAGATATAAAGTAGCCACGGGTTCGTTGACGAACGATTCCACTGCTATGGGCTTTTGAATATTTTTGGAGTCTTGACTCTTCATCCACCCAAAAATGCATCCGATACTTCAGACAGCGTTCCAGAGTTTCACCCTCTTCTTCGTATGGGGTTGGATGTTCATCGTAGATAGTCCTGTGGCATCAGCAGCGACGTCTGGAACTGTGAGCCTCGAAGGCTTCCCAGCCTTTGCCTCACAACGGCCATGTGCACAGGACGAGTGTTACGGCGTCGATACTTTGGGAAACCCATACCTACTCGCGAACAAGATTGGTTGCGACACAAATTCCGTGAAAAACGAATGTTTCTGCCAACCAGACCTCCAGGCAGGCGCAACGGCATATCTGAGCAGTTGTGTGTATAGTGCCTGTGACCAAATGACGCTAGACGTAAACATCGCCGTCAAAATCTATACCGACTACTGCACTAGCAACGGCTTCACTGCCGCTGCTGCACCCACCACCACCACCAGCCCAGTATCTACGACTTCAGGTACGCAATACTACTACTCTCCGGCTACCGTGACAGTGACGGTAGTGCAGACGGTTTCCGTCGCTGGAGCAGCGCCGCGTTTGCAGCCTACCTTACTCCGTCTCGCCGCTCAGGTCGCGCATCATATGTTTGATATTGATTAATAGCAGCTGAACCTACAACTACCACATCAACATCATCATATCCCTCTTCTTCAACCCAACCCTCCCCCACCAGCCAAACAACATCTCAAACATCCATAGGTGGTCAGACGACCGATTCACCCACAGCTACCACTTCAGCTGTAGCTAGTGGTAACTCGAGCTCCGGCAACCATAACGGTCTTGACGTTGGAGGAATAGTCGGCATAGTGGTGGGAATTCTAGGGTTTCTCGCAACAGCTGCCGGATCATGGTTCTCGTACAAAGCCTTGAAGAATAGGAAGAATTAGTCGGCAAACACGCCATAATCTTAGGTTGGAATTGAAACCTTTTACAATCAGCTCTGTTTAGGGCTTGACAATATAAGGGGCTCGGCCAGGATTAATCACTGCACAAAATCTCATTAAAGCAATGAATTGTCACCAATGAACGAACTTCATGATGTTTACTACAAATTCCCTGAACCTTTCTCTGACATACTTTGATACAACTCATATATGCTTAATGCTATCTAACCACTGACTCCTAATGAAATATTTCAAGCCATGAATTTGGGAGTGTGTTTACGACAGTCCCCAGTATTCCCCAATTTGTCGTATGTCGTTGATCAAAGCAGGCGGGTTGTCCAAGCCTGGAACTGCTCTGAAGTCGGGATAACAGTATGAAAAGGCTTGTCTTGTTTTCTCTACACATAGGGAACCTAGTGAAGATACCTAACATAATAAAAGAGCTTGGCAATCCATGATTCAGTATTAGAAGGCATTGCCGTATGATGCAGATTTCTCGTGAAAGTGTTCAATAACAGCTGTATAATGCCGGTATCGATTCAAGGTTGCTTGTTCTTCGTACCAGTTGAATTCAGTTCGTAAGCCAATCTAATCTGTCTGAAGATCTTGAAGAATGTCAAGATCTGTGCCTGCGGACTCGCCAATACCGTGGATACACTGGTTTCTTGGGGAGTTAAGTTGGGTCCAATGACCAGATAACCCTAAGATGCTCCTCACAAAAGCGGCGGCAACTTTGCACCGAGGAAGGAAAGAAACGCACGGCACATGGGTTCGCCAAGACCTGAATTTAGTCCGATTACTCTGACGAGTCACGACGATCAACATCTGAATTGATTAAATTCTGCTTGCTTTTTGTCGCTGGCCAGATAAACATGAAACAAAGATCGGCAGTCGCGAGCCGACTGGTTCGTTCCTTAATTTTGTTTTTTTTTTTTTTTTTTTTTTTTTTTTTGGGGATGTAGGCGGTTGGCTGGCGCTAATATCGGGCCTTCTATTGCTTGAAGCCTTGAACTTCATGTGAGATCCTCTTTTCCTGGATGTTTTTGCTGATATCTTAGTCGGAGGATCGACTATTGATAGCAGATAGCATCTATCAATGGTATCAATCGCACGGGGAGAGAACTCCTTGCGTACTCCGTACATAGCGTTCTGTAAGACTACTAGTAAATACAAGCTCGTACGTATGCAATCGGAGCTAGTCCATAGAAAGACTAGTGTTTCTCCACAGGACCCAGCAAACTTAAAAGAGCTATGTATGTGATACTATGTATCAGAACTGGTCAGTATAAATTACAGCACAAGCTGTAATCATTCAAACATCTACAAAATATTTTTGACGCACTCGTTCAATCGCAAGCTCTTCAGGCATTGGTTCTAAGAACTTATCAATCTCACTGACCCAAAATGAATTCTGTGGGTTAACCTGATAGGCAGAAGTGTATCCCCAATATGATGGATACCAGCCAGCAGTTTCCCAATCAATGATACTAACAATCTTATCCCCGCGCACAAGAATATTCAGGCTGCTAAGATCGCCATGAGTAAAAACTAAAGGCCAAGTCTTGTTTTGCAGCAGCCTTATAAGTTCTTGAACTTCAGGGTCGAGACTTGGATCAAAATCCATGCCCATGCGTATATACTTGTGGAAGTGTTGAATAGTATCAAAAGGGCCTAAATGTAAGGAGGTCCCTGGGAATATGGCAGTCAAAAAGGGATCCACTATCAACAGAAGCAACTCCCACCCCTCTGGGACGCGGGAGGTCGTGTATCTCACGGATCAATTTTCCTAGTTGCGAAAGAAGTTTCGTCTTTGACTCTTCGCTTTGTTTGATCTATCCATTGCTAATTATATCTCCCTTAATTCTTTCCATCACAATGTATGTCCGCCTAGAATGGGTAAAAGCATATATAACTCTGGGTGCTGGAAGAGATGTATGTTGCGATAGGAAATATATTGTTGATGCTTTGGATAAATGTATGCGACGCCTGTACTTGATACATAGTCCGTCCGTCAAAATGAGGATGTTTCCCTCCCGGGGCCATATGCACTTGAGAAATTTGATCGCTAAAAGGGTTAAATACCGATATAGAATATTGTTATTGATAGGTTTGGATTAGCAGGTAAAGCTGTGGATGGCGAGGGGGAAGGCTGTTTTTCGCTTGACATATTCGATAGGACGAAAATGTTGAAGCGGATATTTTGTTCTTGGTCTTGCAAGATACTCAGCATAAAAGGGAAGTGGGAAATCTGAGTGACTAAAAGATATCTTGGGTAATGAGAGGTCTGGATCCTGGAGTCCTGGTCGTCCTGAGAGCCGGGCAATGTTAAGCCGACTGCCGCTGGTATTGGTATTGTAACAAACCTAACCCTATTTAGTACGCGACCCACATACTGTTTGACGGTTATGTCATAGGCGCCTTGGCATGCCCCACGAATCTCATAATTTTTGAGACGGGAACCTAGACTAAAAAGGGTTTAGCGGAGTGTGGATGTACGATTTGCGGGTGTGCACGAAACTTGCAAAAGTATCGAACCCCTGAGAGCTGCATCGGTGGTACAAGTGTTCTCCAACGGACCTTTATCGTCGCCTTTTATTGACTCGCGGTTACCTACACCTGGCCATGTCTGCGACACTCAGATATTCGTTCATCTTTGGTTCGGTTCATTGTCAGTGACTTCGAGACATGTTCTCCATGGTTCCTGGAGTCGGGTAACGCTATTTAATAGTACTCCACAGGTAGTTTCAATACGTAGTCCATGAACAATAATAATTGGGTCATACCCAATTGACGCTTCTGAGTGACGAACCATAGAAATAATACGACATGCGTTAGTAGTGACTTAGGGCAATCTAAAGCCCGAGCTGTCCTGCTAGCAAACCAAAACGGACTAGCTCTTATCTTCCCCTGCCCAACTGGCAACTCCCCCCCTCCCGCAGGTCTAGAAACATTAATTGTTCCATTATCCATCTCACCTCGACACATTTACCTACCTACAAGGGATTACACACAACGACCTGATTGCCATCACGGTCATCCATCCAGACCCAGTGCGACGACTACACCGCGGTTTTCGGACAAGGACGGCTGCCAGTCTTTTCCAATGCGGCAACCGCCATGTCGCTCAATGGGTTAGATGGTCCCGCTGTCATCGATGCCTATCAAACCGCCTTGTCGGAGGCAGGAGGATGGTGAGTCTTGACTCTTATGTGTTGGTGGTTATTTACAGTCGTCAATTCATTCTCAATGCTCTATTGGGTTCTTTCGCATTCGTGGATGAGATGGATTAAAACGGACGAAAGGCGTCTGACAAACGACGACACAATGTGATAACAGCTAACGATTGATTGATTAGGCTGCTTCTCAAATATGCGTCCAGAGACGAGGTCACCTTGCTAGGCCGGGGGACTGGCGGTGTACCGGATGTACGAGCGACGGTGGAAGGTTATGAGGAGAAGTCGCCATTGTATGGGTTTCTACAATATCGCAGGAGGAAGATAGTGCTCAAATACGTCCCTGATGGAATGTCTCGACTGGTCCAAGGTAGGTGGCTCATTCTTACCGTCCATCGAAACACCAGCCAATACTGATACTTTGCCTTCCACAGCCCGTACGACAGTCCAGTTCCAGTCGATCCTCGACAAGTTCACCCCACAAGACACCACATTTGAATTCAAAGCTCCAGGCGATCTTACCGAAAGCGCCCTATCATCGGCTTGTCTATTACATGCAGTGTCCGGATCAATAACCTCGTCTTCGAGTTCTCTGCGCCGCCGCCGGTTGATGGAAATCGCTGAAGATGCCGAGGAAGGACCCCCTCCGCCCAGTAGCGCTCAGTCTGAGGCACCTCAGTCGCCGGAGGATACAAATGATAGGAGGCTCAGTCAGGCGTCGGATGCGACAGCAGTTCCGCCAAAATCGAAGAATGATGAATCAGCAAATATTCCTCCTGCCCCTGAAAGCGAAGTAGATGCTCGATCAGAAACAGCCTCCGTTCGATCCGTTTCGCGAAGAAGATTCCTCGACCAATTTCAGCAAGATTCGTTTGAACGCAGGAGTTCCACTCAGTCAATGAGACCTTCACTCCAAGAGCTACATTACGCGGCCCCCTACCGACAAAAAGTGAAGACGGAACACCGTCCGTCGGCAGATATCAACGGTCGCCCACGCACTGCTGGCTCGATGTCGCGCGGTCAGGAGCATCGTCCTACTGCAGCTTTACCTGCCGGTGTTCGCTCGCGAAAACCTGCTGGTCATCCCAACAGACCGAAATCCACACCGGACGTACCTCCCGTGCCCACTTTGGCTTCTCTTAGAAATGCGCCTCCGGTACCGTTACTCATTCCCCCACCTACCCTGTCAATTGGAAAGCCCAAGCTTTCACCAGGCGCAAAGTCGATGAATGCGCTACCTTCATCCGGGATGTCTCCAGAAAAACAACGGTTGATGAAAGCCCTTGAACTCCGCAAAAAGCAAATGGAAAAGAAGACGCAGGAATTACAGAAGAAACAAGCGCAGAAGATTACAGCAATGGAACCTACGATCAGTGAAATAGTCGAAGATAAAGAGAAACTCGAGCAACCTCCAACAAAGAATGACACGCGCGACCCGACACCACCCGAAACTGGCGATACAACAACTACAGAAGCAACTACTGTCACTACAAATGGTGTTGAAGATAAGAAACCTTTATCGGCGGACATTGCGAAAGCCGACTCTGCGGTGGAAATGGTTACCTTAGCATCGAAAGATACGGAGCCTTCCGTTTCGAGCAGCGAGGTAGAAGACGCCGACAGCGACGCAGAGAATACCGGCGATAATAAACCAGACGAGCAAAATATTCAGACGGAGCAAACTTCACTACAAGATGATCCCAAGGAGGATATGATGCCGCAAATCACGCCTACCGAAGAAGCCGCACAATGTTCCGAAGAAGAATCGATGACGCCACGGACAACCGATTCAGACAATACGATCAAAGTATCTGTCGCTTCGGATGTTGAGGAAGAGGAAACAAAAATTACATATGAAACAGGGGCTACAGCAGGTCCAGTGGTAGATACCACGGTACTAGAGACCACAGTGGAGACACCAGAGACCGACGAACGATCAGATGGACCACAAGCTGCCGACGAGGACGATCAATCCGAATTGATTACCATTGTCGCTTCAGTGAGTGACTTGAAGCCAGAACCTCAGGGAGCGGTTTCTGCCACTCCGACCGAAGAATTACTAGAAGTCGAAAACTTGCCAGTTGTTACGGATGGTGCAAATTTACAGGCGGAGGCTATCCCTTTACCGCTAGAGTCTGGGGACGACTTTGAGGACCAAGTTCCCACTAAGGCCGCCGCGCTAGAGACGGTCTCCACCGCCCAGGAACAACCCCTCCCGCAACCCGAGCAAGCAGAAATCGAAAAGTCGGAGAAACAGAAACGACTCGCTCTGTTGGAGCCAATCCAAGTCCCCACGCCTGACTTTTCGGACGATGAGAATTTATTATCAGACGATTCATTGATGGAGGAGCTGAAATCTGCCACCGTGCAAGAGGCCCAGCCCGTCTCGGTGGGCAAAGGCCCCTTATCGCCCGACGGAGAACCGCGGACACCGCTCGAAGCCTGGCAGACACGCGCCGTTTCCAATCCAAGTCGACGCCTCAATGAATTCAGCTCGCTCTCCGGAGAAACTCGATCGATATCGGCGACGTTCGTGGACAATAACAGTCAGTCGGTGAGACCGGCACCGGTGATGCAAGCGAAAAAGGTCAATGTGTCCTCTGGTATCTCGAAGCGGATAAAAGCGCTGGAGATGTTCTCAAACAACTCAGCTCCTCCAGGCAATCTTGCACCTCCAGGTAATGTCGCTTCGTCGGCAGCATCATCAGCTTTTGAAAAATTCCGCAAGCGCGCATCTGTGTCCTTGAATGGTAATCTACCTTCAGCGACGACTACTAGTGTCAGGTCATCTTTCATTTCTGTCGCCGAGTCCTCGCCCTTGAATCGAAGTGAGTCGAGAGCACTACCCAAGGCGAATTCGGTTTCCGTCACTGCACGAATCGTTCGAGACCCCAGTACTCCTTCGACCGAACCAAGTACCAGTTCTCTAGACACACACGTCCTCGGCCTTCAACACAGTCCCCTGATCGTGCGACATGATTCTTTCGATACACAAGCGTCGGAACATGTGCTATCGGACAGCGCGACCGAGCTTCGAAGTAACAACTTCTCCCGGCCAGGAACCGACACAACCGTTTCCCGTTCGGAGAGTCGGGCTTCTTTGCAGTCGCAAGTTGAGCATTGGAGCAACAGGAATGGCTCAACAGGAGATTTGGGGACAAACTCCGATGACAAAAAAGATTCTCGTAGGTCTAGGTTCATGCGACGTATGTCGTCGTTGAGATCTCCATCGCGCAAGAGTCTGATCAGTCCTCCACCTGGAATAGACAAGCAACGATTACCATCGCCGCACGCAGAGGAATCGGCTCGGTCTGCATCAGTACCAGCCATTGATATTGGCGAAGTCAACGTTCAGTTCCCCGACACATTACTCTGGAAGCGACGATTTTTGCGGATCGACGACCAGGGATATTTGGTTTTGACGCCAGGCAGTACGGATACCGGCGCCCGCAATATCGTAAAACGGTATCATCTTTCAGAGTTCAAGACGCCGTGCCTGCCCGACGAAGAAAGACAAGAGCTCCCGAACAGTATCCTGCTTGATTTCCGTGACGGTAATACATTACAATGTGCTTGCGAGTCCCGGAAGGGGCAGGCTGCTGCACTGCAGAGTAAGTTTATCTATGCCCTGGTGTGTAACAGTTGAACTAACAAATTGCAGCTCTCGTCAACGCGCACAACGCCTATCAACATTAAAATAGCCTTCTACTAAGAAGCATTCATTTTTATCGTTTCTCATTTCCTTTGGTCATCTCAGTCCGGTACGCATGCATTCGAGTCCGTGGTTTATACCCCAGCATCATCAAAATTCTTTTCATCGCTCTTCTTCGTGTATTCTCTTTCCTTTGATCTCTATGCCGTGACGGGCAGGTCGACCAGTCATGGCATGAACTTCATGAAAATAGCCACATTACCGCTTAGCGTTGTACATCCTTTTACCTTTTTTCTTTTCCCCCCTTATCATCTACCTACTACACACGTTGCATACTCCTTTCCACTTGCTTGACGGCATTTCCCTTTCCTTGTCACTATCTTATTCTGTTATGGGTCTCCATTCACTTCATGTACTTTTGTCTCTTCTATCCTTCTTGACTCCATATTCTTGCCATCCTGGTGCTATCTCTATCTCATTTTGGTGGGGAGGTCTGTTCCCTACTTCTACTTCTTACATAGATATTCCCTATAGACCGATTCCCTCTCACAAGGAGATCAGACACGAAACGCTTTTGTCTTTGCATTTGCGTAGATTCTACTCTAATCGTACACGACACCCTATCTCCCATCCAATTGAGAAAGAGACTATGAACTCTCAGCAGGAGGATTCTTCTCCTCCCACTCCTCCAAGAATCGAATGACCTTGGGAGCCCAAACCTCCTCTCCAGCTTCTAAGTCCTTATATTCCAGAATCTTTTCCGGGTCGAGTGTGTAATCTCCCTGTTTGGAGCGGACTAGTGAACTCATTAGTCCGCAACTTCCGACTGCTTTGCCGAGATCGTGTGCGAGGGAGCGGACGTAGAAGCCTGAGGAGACTGTCATGGTGATTTTGGCGGCGGGTGGGTCGGGTCGGTTTTCTGCTTTTGGTTCTTCTTTTGACTCTTCTGAGGTCTTCTCTTCGTCCTTTGCGCCTTCGGTAGTGGGTTGGGCGGGTTCCGATGTCGCAGGGTCAGATTTCAGACGTTTCGATTCTAGTGTCGATTCTGATTCTTTGTTTGCGCTATCAAGACTGGGCGAAGCTTTCCTCTTCTTCTTCTTCTCCTCTAATAGTGCATTTGCTGCCGCTTGCTCCGCCTCTTCCGCTTCCGACGCAACCGGTATCGCAGCCTCCTTATCCAACATCTTCTCCGCAACCTCCTTCTCTTCACCAGTCATTTCCACCTCCGGCCACTTATAGTCATGTGTTCCAGGCTCATACCATTCCAGAATCTGCAAATCATAAACCTGGACTTCTCTCGACTTGATCTCAACGGGAGGCTCCATCCCCGCTCTCGCGTACTCGTATAACCTGACTCCCTGAATACTCTTCGCCGAGAAAATCGGTGGCCGCTGCATAATCTTTCCCCGAAATTTCTTCATAGCCTCCTCCACCACTTCACGCGTAATATGCTCATAGGGCGCTCTTCGAACGAGTTTGCCGGTGCGATCGTACGTATCCGTCTCCGCACCAAATAATACCACCGTCTCGTATGTCTTCGGACATTCCAGAAATTTAATAAGATGTTTCGTACCCCGACCAATACCCGTAATCAGTACCCCAGTAGCCATGGGGTCGAGTGTCCCGCCATGCCCGATTTTCACTTCGGGTCTCTTCTTGCGACGATTGCGGAAGTTGACGTCGTTTTTGCGACGAGTGATTTCGCCTTCGATCCAGGGCCGGAATGTGCTGGAGGGGTTGAAGTGTTTTTGGAGTTTGCGGAGGACGTCGGCTGATGTTATGCCTTCGGGTTTGTGGACGGCTTTTTTCCTCGTTCTATTAGTGCTTTGGAAGTTGATGATGATGGTGTAGATACATACGTAGAATACCCTCGTAGATTTTTCCTGCTGACATTGTGGTTTGGAACACCTGCGCGCCGCGATTGATGCCTCGCTTGAGTAAGCTCATCAAGAGCGATGCAATTGACTCTGCGTGGTGTATCAATTGATGATTGTCGTTCAGACTGGCTGTCAATGGTAGACGAAATTCCAGAAGGAAACTTAATTTTTAGCGGGTCGAAGCGAGTTGCTTACGTACGGAGTAGTATGCTTGCTTACCTTCCGTTCGGCAAGACTCCGAACGCGTGCCTCAACTCATTCCATTCCATCTTAGATCAACCCTCCATTCTCAATTAGTTCCTCTCTGATTTGATTACAGCTGAGACGATACAACATGCCCACCATATCGAAACCATCCAAGTCATGACGTCCCGCGAAGACCAGATCCTCAAACCCCGAGATCCCTCGGTCGAAGACGAGAACGAATGGGAGGAGTTCAGCTTGACCGATGTCAAGGTGCTGATCCCTGGCAAGTCGCGTTACGCCAATTTGCTGGATGCATCGCCGGACAATCCGGTGAGGGTCGTTGGGAGTTTGAACGAAGTCGAGGATGAGCAAGGACATTTGGGTATGACTTTCTTTTTATACTTTTGATCTTGATGTACATCATATTTCCCCGCGGAAGGTTATTGTGGCTACGACAATGGCCTTGCTTCCACCCCTCATATTTTATCATCATCACTCATCCTCCCTCAAGCTAACGCTTCGCTTTTTCTTGAATAGTGCTCGACGAAGACTACCTTTCGAAACGCATCGTTATCGAAAACGTGACTCATTACGCCTACGGTCAACATGCCGACGGTGAAATCGGTGTCTGGGTCGCCGGCCAAGCTGGCTGGTTCTCCATCGTACCTGCCAAAGGCTACAAGCCTATGTTTAATGATATGGTAGAAGCAGTCGACCTGCTCTACTTTTTAGTCGATCGTCATCGAAACCAACGGCCGAGACGGAAACGCCGAGGTGGAGAGGTTACTTTTGAATACTTGTGTGATGAGGTACATGAATCTGACTTGTCTATATTGTGGCTTTTGCTGATGGTTGTCAAGTATGTTGCACATACGCACGGTATCTGTGAGGATGGTGATGATTCTGCGGAGGTATTCTATAAACACGCATCATTCTTGATTTCGCAAATGATACAAGGGAGGGAAGACGTGCAGTGGAATGAAACAGATGTATTCAACCATCTGGTTAAGAAGTTTCCGGTTTGTTCCCGCTATTACCTATAATACTTGATGTCCACTAACAAAAACAGGATGAATACGAGCGAGTGCTAGCAGCGCAACAAAAACCGGACGATAAAATGGCGACGGAAGATCACGAAGGGCCGACAAATAAGGAGGCGGTCAACATTGAGACTATTTCCAATTCCCAAGCAGACAGTATATTCGGTATTATAACGGACCTGAAAAAGGCCGGCGCCTTGGCCAAACGTCAATTGAACCTCGATCTCGTCGTCAGCACTCTGCAGAGCCGATTCGACGTAGCCTCGGAGGACTACACCAGAGATTTGATTGCCGCCAGGGCGGCGCAAGTCATTGAGCGCATGGAACAATCAGATTTCGAATGGCAAAAGAAGGCTATTTATCGAGAATTGAAGCAGGTTAAAGAAAAGGCCGAAGTCCGTCAAGTCGCCATTACTCCGCTAAGACCTCGAACATCTTTTGACGAAAGCACGAGCTCCTCCGAACATGAAGACGGAAACGATGAAGAAGAAGATGAGGATGATAGTCCTCGGGCGCGCAGACATCGTATGCGCATGTCTGTTTTACGACCATCAACAACAAAAGCGGGCAAAAAGACACGCGGTGGTAAATTTCCTGGAGCCGTTAAAGACGATGTACATTTGTCGGAAGACAGTGACGTTGCTGAAGATGTGGAAACGCCCAGCAAGTCTCGTGGCCTCAATCTCGTTCGCGATCCTCCGCCTTCCGTGACAACTCTCAACAGTCGTGGCCGTTCTATATTATCGGATGCCGAGTCTACTTCATTGGTCATCCGGAAGACGCCTCTACAAGAAACGCTTCAATCGGCGAATCTGTCTGGCCCTGATACATCATCCATCATTCACGAAGACAGTAACATCGTCACCGATGGCTTGCCCGAAGACACATGGACATGCTCGGTTGAAGGATGCGGCAAGGTGATATACAAAGCCAGCTCAAAGCGATCAAAAGAACTTATCAGCGACCATACACTTATGCATGCGGAGGACACACAGACTAAACTCGATCTCGTATTTGCCGAGCAGAGACTGAACATTGGTCTAGGGGTTGATAATCTGTTGCGTCGGATCCGTGAATTTGGAACTCTTGATGAGATCAATGGTGATGATGCTGATGTTGCTGCAAAACGAGTCAGGAGATGAACAATAATAACGACGAACTCATACGATGAATACACCTTGACAGATCGATCCTTTCGAGCTTGAAGCATCTATCAGAGGAGAGCTTCAATTCTTCAATCTGCCCGAGAAGCGCGACGATATCGCATCAGGCCGGCTCACACCATTGAATGCCAACCACGAAGAAATACTGTTGTTTTAACATGGCGAAAGCAAGAGAGCGAAAAAGGAGCAAGTCCCATTTTTGGTTAAACCAAGTATCTATCTGACTGGTACAGGCCGGGAAAAGCTACACCCTATTGATCCATCACTCAGCAATACGATAACACCGAACGATCGTTAGCTGAATGCAGCGTCTACGTGCGATAATGGATGATGAGCTATGATGATCACGACTTTGGTTCGCAATCTACAATTGGATGGCTTGAAATAAGAACTTTCAGCCTTATTATTTCAATAACGACTCAACTCCCTGACGCCAGGTTCCTTTTTCCCATGTCCCAAAGACTATACTATGTATGACAGTGAACAGCAGGAGGACAACAAGAATTCCCTCCTGTAAATAAAATAGACAAAAACCCAATCAACTACTTTTTTGTCATTTCATAGCATTTCTCCTACTCTTCCCAGGCCTCTTCTTCGCACCACCACCGGCCTTCATCTTCTTAGCCGAAAATCCACGTAAATCAGCCGAAGACATGGCATCACCGGATTTTGCGAATCGCTTCTTGCCGCCGAAGCCGTATTTCTCGTTCTTCTTTTGTCGTTTGGGGTTTGCGCCGCCGGCGGCATCTTTGCCGCCTCGTCTTCCGCCAAAGGAGGGTTTCTTGTTGTCGTTGTCGATGGCGACGTCGAAGAGGTCGTTGTCGTTATCAGTGGGACCGGTTGATTCGGTCTTACGTTCTGCTCAAATGTTAGATTCTATACGCAAATAGATATAGGGGGACAAAGCGTACTCCGCTTCAAACTATTAATCTTCTCCAACGTCTCCTTCTTCTCCTTCTGACGCTGCTGCAACTTGGCAACCTGCACCTGCTTCCCAAACTTCTTCAAGTCACGCTGTCGTCGCGCATCAGCCGCCGCCTTCTTGGAGGCAGCCTCATCAAACAACTTCTTCTTAATCTTGGTCATGTGCTCATCCGTCTTAACCATTTCCGCGAAATAATCCGTCGGTCTGGTGAAGGAGACACCTTCCTTTTTCAGGGTACGACGGGCTTCGATAGCGGCTGCTTGGCAGACTTTGTAGAATGCCAACTCACGAGTAAGATCGTCGTTGGGGTCGGGGACATCCACGTCTTCTGTAGAAACTAAAGAATTGTGTTCTGAGAACGGGGTTTGAGGGGTGATGAATGATATGCGCTTGATAGAGGCGTTGATGGCGGCGGAGTTGTTGATGGTGAGTCGTTGGTGGGGGATGACATCTGCGCGTTCGTCCTCGGAGAGATCTGAGAGAGGGATATCTTCTTCCTCTTCTTCGCCTTCAATTTCTTCTTCTTCTTCGCTTTCCTCATTATCCTTATCCTCTGCGAGTTTGACGCCGCCCATTTCTTCGTCACCTTCTTCCTCATTGACCTCGACTTCCTCGGTAGCTTTCACATTTTTCTGCGAACCCATATATTAGTCAAATCCAATCGAATTGCATGATCGACAAAAAGCATACCTCCTCATCTTCCTTTGTCTCCCCCTTCTGAGCCTTCTTCTTTTTCTCCGCGGCCTTTGCTAACTTCTTCTGGCGCTCCTTCTCATAATCTCTGCCTTTATGGGCGTCGAGCGCCGCGAACAACTTGCTCTTCTTCGCCATTTCGCTTTTTCTTTTTGTCGAATTTTTTTCGTATACGGATAATAATTGACAGCAATTTGTATCCTCTCCCTTTTCGTTCTCAGAAGAATTGGAGGTGGGCACAAGTATCAGCGTAAATAAGCAGAGGTACTTAACTTGACGGGCGGAAGCTCAAACTAGAGCAAATAATTTTTTTAAGATTTGGCAGTACTGCGCTATACCCGATATGGACTGGCACTGATAACAAAATCCTTTAACTTATTACGGATTAGTGCAGTTTTGTGTGATAGATCAGATCCATGGATGATTATGCGGGAGAAGAGCCACAACCAAGTATGCGTACTTACACTCCTATACACTTGATGAGTACATGAAGCCATACATAATATTACCTGGGGCTAGCTGAGATAACCGCAGCAGCTGGATTGGCTCAGAGTCTGTGGTGAAAACCAGAGCTTTCAGTCACAAACTCCCCGATCAGTACACATCACATCAATCACAATGTCAACGGATATCAAAGACTCCTCATCAGGGGCTCAAATACAGGTACATATGTTCAATTCAACCCTTATACATCATGATACTCTCTAGATACTAGCCTTATAATGACTCTGTACTAACTAAAGCAGACACCAACAGACCCCTCCACAGGCGCCCCCGAACTCGCCGCCGCAGTGGACGAACTCCTCGACCAACTACAGCACAAATTCGATGGCGTATCGACCGAGATATTCGGGAAGCGTATGCCATTCCGGCGGGGGGGGGGGGGGGGGGGGGGGGGGGGGGGGGGGGGGGGGGGGGGGGGGGGGGGGGGGGGGGGGGGGGGGGGG
>JAKLNL010000059.1:0-89374 GCA_022814505.1 Talaromyces liani
TTACATAACACACATATTAATATGGCGTAACTCATGTTACAACCCGCCAAATTTGACCCCCATATAACCCCTAGATAGCCAAACCCTATTCCAAAGTCTATCTCTCTGGGCGTTTGAGACTCGTCAGCTTGTGGATAAACTCATTTCCGGCGTGGAGCAGGACGTTACAGAGTTTCTAAGATTCGATGCTACTTTTCGATATGGCAATACGGGATGTGCAAAAATTTTGGTTTCTCATTTGATCAAATTACGTCTGGGGTGTAATACTCTATCTCCACTCAACATCCTTGCTATCAAAAAGTTCAGAGATGTGGAAGAAAACACTCATAAAAAGACAATTCACTAGACCCACCCCCGCAAGATTCTTTATCCCCCACAAATGGAGGGCTTCCCCAGATTGGCAGAGACCCATCTGATGCCAAAGAGCCATGGGGACATATTCAATGTTGCTCACTGATAAACATTGCGTAATGAGGCCTTGAGGACAATCTCCGGGGATTTGTCAAGCTTACAAAAAAAAAAAAGTGACAAAGCTCTGGCGCCCGAGCCCAGGCCTAAGGCCTTTTAGTCAACGATCGGCTGAGGCAGATGTCAAGATCTGTAAACAAGTACGGGATATTGGATCGAAGAACGTCTATTTAGTAAGTATCTCTCAAAAAAGCTGGCAGTTCTGTGGAAGCTAAGATATAAGAGGTATTCGGAAACAACCTAGGAGAGACACAATAAATAGGTTTCTTCCTACCTATTATGAGTCAGATACGAGGCGAAACGGTGTCAACTGCTTTCGATCGATTTATTCATGTCTCTTGCAATCTAGTGCCTAAAGAATATCTCAGGAAGATCAACTAATCCCACAGTGGATGATGTCTCTTATCACCCGGATGCGTCTCATTTCCCATGATTTTCCAATACATCTCACTTACAGGTACCTCCAATGCACCCGGAGGTCGCCGAACCTTCCCAGCCTCCTCAGTATCTAACGTATTTTCATTCCGCCATCGTATCAGCGTATCAAAGTCAATGCACTTCTTATTAACGGAAAAGTCTGGAAACGGCCTTTCCTGCGTCTCAACCCACGAATAGGTGGTCATAGTCGTATCCGCATTACACATAAGAAACTGCACGAGAATATCATTGCAATGCCGCAGATGAATCCAAAACATCTCGGAATGATCTCGTTTCGGGATTGACTCCGCTCCATATCCTTCCATGTGATACTTTTCGCCGTCAAAGTAATAGTCCTTGAAGGCTTCTGTGCGAATTGCATTGTAGCAATGTAGTATATGAAAAGCATCAAGTCCTCCCATGTACGCGTCGGGACCAAATCCGAAAGTTTCATCCGGTAGTTTGACTGCCAACTCTGGATCTTTGCCCATTGCGATGACCTGTTCACGGGTCAACTTAAATATTCGTTGAATCTCATAGTCCTGCCATAGGTCATCAGTGGCAGGACCCGGTTCCCGTCGTCCGAGTAACTGATCCTCGACGTTCGAGGCGGGAAATAACTCGCCACGGACTTTCCTGTGGACGAAAGGTATCTCGATATCGTCTAAAACAGGTGCTAGTCGATAGTTAGTACGACAGCTATAGCGAGTGGTATGAAATGAATCATGGCCCATTCTCAAGGTTAAAACCCTGGTTTACTTACAATATGTAGTGACTTGTTTATATATCTCATTGGGCCGATTTGACCATCGATATCCATGTGCGGAGAAAAGCGATAAAGACACCAGAAATAGAACAACATTACCGCATACAAAGATCATTCCTCGCAGAGACCATGCTGACTTGTCTTTCGGGTTGCGATATTTGAACTGTCCCTCATCATTATATTTTCTGAACAGTGACTCCGAGTCAAAATAATTCTTTGCATTCTCCTCAGTCAAGGATGTTCGGTCGTCATGCCGATTGTGATCACCATCTGTCGGATCGGTATCCACACTCTTGTACCCTTGTGAAAACTGCTCAGACTGAAATGCTGACAATATCATATTGACAGCTAATGGCTATAAGACTTTTAAATCTCATTGAATTTCCAGAAACCCTAGTGATCAAGATATATTTCATAATTCGGAATGGGAAATAGACAAGCGCGGGCACATCGTGACGTTTGCTGGCATACGACCCGTTTAGATGGGCGTAAAATGGACGTAAAAGGAACCACTATCATGTGAACTGATTTATGAAGATAACAATCCTGACATCCAATACCTAGCTTGGCATATAACTTTTGGTGTTGGTTGTGGAGCATTCGAGGGGGCCAAAGGAATGATCGTCCGTCTATATACTCTGCCATACAGGTAAAGTCCTGATAAGCACATATCATGGACATGAAGCGTGGAATCCTTTGGACATTGTTGCCCAATAATTCCCTCATTGGTGGTACTGTTGGGCGGGGATAGTATCTTCTGTGTATATTACGCTCCGTTTAAGTCGAATTGCAACCCCAAACCATTCAACATGAAATGCAGATTAAACCAAATTTATCGTAGATACGACACTAATATAAGACTAGACACTGTATTTGTAACCTCAAGCAATAAGGATCGATGATCTACATGATCTAAGTCGCGCCGTATGCATATGAGGGGTCAATATATGCAGTGACAGTCATGTACGTAGTAAATTCCTCCCGATATTGTACCACCTGAGTAAAGCTGTACAAGCACAAACCAACAAGGAGAAACACAATATTCGTGAGAGTGGACAATCCCTATGTCAAAGATTCCTTAACTGTTTCTGTGACGACAATGATGATGCATAAAATGCCCCTACGATATGAGATGATCTGACTAGTTTCCGAATTAAGCCATTGATATTATTTGAAATAGGATTTTAATTGATTATAATTAGCCCCCAAAATATCTAAGGGAGCGGTTCCGGAAATGGAGCGGTATGTACTGTAGTTAGTGATTTTGTGAAGTATTTCTCTGTAGTGATCTACGACGAGGCCAATCTAGCCACCAACAATCCAACAGTGTTGCCCACCTATAGATAACAAACCGGCTGTGAAATAGGAAGGATTTGGAAATGTGATGCACGACCCAATCCACCAGTTGGTTATTGTCGTGTGACTAGGGACTGATTGACAAGGTGCTATATTAGTCGCATCAGCGTCGTCAGCGAGTACCTAGGTACCTATTTATCGCCATTGGAATATATAATAACTGATAGATACCTAGCTACTTATCATACTTGCGTATTCCAATTTCCCTAGACGTTAAAAGTGAAGAAAAAATCTCTCGGTTCCAATACCGTTGAAGTCAATTTTTAGGCACATCGAGTGTTCAAAACTAGTCAGTCAAAATGCGTCTTGTCGCTCAGACCGTCGCGTTACTGCTGTCCGCAGCTACCTTGATATCCGCAATGCCGGTTGATAAGGTAAAATCTATACCCTACCAACTACATGTTTGTTCCTAGCAGTGTCACCTTGAGCTAATGAAAATCAGCGTAACGAGATTCAGCAACGAGAAGAACTCTATCCTCTTCCAGACCTTGGCCGTATCAAGGTTGAAGACAAGAGAGAAGAGTTGTATCCTCTCCCTGACCTGGGTCGTATCAAGGTTGAAGACAAGCGCGAGGAATTATACCCGGCTCCTGATCTTGGACGTATCAAAGTTGAGGATAAATAAATGGAGCTCGCTACATGCCCGGAGGGTTGTTCCGAGAGTTGGTTGACGGACTATGGTCGAAATTGGGTAGTAAATGAGCCATGACGTTCGATGATGGTTAGGGTTCCTACACGAGTGAAACACGATTTTTGAATATGGATGATATGGCCATATTAGGGTTGGAGGATACAGATGCACAAACTTGGTTCAGATACTTCATATTTACATATAAACGAACAATTAGTACAGCTCAGAAACTTTTAATGATGCTCGGTGTACCCCACGCAGACAACGGACTACTTTCGTAAATGCTTAAGTTTGAACATCAATCCAAATACCTCCCGACAGACCAGGTATTAATCCTCGTAAGATGGACTCCTTTGTATATCATAGAAGTGCCGGAAAAGCGACTCGGAGCTACTCAATAGCTTGCCCGGTGAATCATACTCGACTATTCTGCCTTCATCGACAACGGCTATCATGTCAAAATCAGCCAAGCTATGCACACGATGTGCAATCGCAATGATTGTGCTGTCTGAAAATTCTGCCCGGATTACTCTCTGCATGAGCTCATCTGTCTTTTCGTCAACGTTGCTAGTAGCTTCGTCCAGGAGCAGAATCTCGCGTTTCATGATAATGGCGCGAGCAAGGCAAAGTAACTGTCTTTGGCCAGCTGATAGAGCAATATCATCTATCTTTGTATCCAGACCTCCGGAATAAGATTCAATATATGCTCGCAATTGGACCTTTTCTAAAGCTTCAAGGATCGTCGGGTCATCAAACCTTTCTGGTGTACCGGCGGGACGAGTGAACCCAGTGAGATTGTCCCGCACAGATCTGCTTGATAATAGCACTGGCTCCTGCGAAATCACAGTTACTCTATTACGCACAATCTCTCTTGAACACGTTACCAAATCCACGCCGTCAATTGTGATTTCTCCGGACTGTACCTCGATCATACGGAGAATGGCTAAGATCAACGAGCTTTTCCCGCTCCCGGTACGGCCACTTATTCCTAACTTAGTCCCAGGTTCGACAGCGACGGAAATATCTCGAAGTACCGGCGGAGTAGCTAGTGTATATCCAGCAGAGACATTCCTGAAAACCAATCGTCCCTCGGACGGCCAATTAGGAGGAGGAATCTGATCTTCGCCTGGTAGATTCTCAGACGGGACGGTATTTTGAAAATCCCGGATGCGAGATATGGCCCCGATGCTTGTCTCCATCGACGTCCAAAAATTGATCAACTCAGCCAGTTGCTGGCTAAAAGTGACCAGAGAAATCAGAGATACGCCAATGGGACCAATGTTGGGAACTAAAACAGCTAGTATACATAGCAAAGTAGCAACACCGGCCACAAATAAGTCCAGGACCAAGATCAACCACCTTTGAACAACGAAGAGGGTAAAGAACGGTCGCTGTGATGCCTGGAGTAACTTCTGATGTTCATCTCGAAAATTTTGCTGCCAGCCAAACGCACGAACAGTGACAAGACCACTAATAGTCTCCGTGAGTTGGGTGTAAAACGGAGATTTAGTCTCCAAATCTAGTTGACGCAATTGTCGCGAGGTGCGAAGATAGAATTTCTGGATCAAGTAAACCGCAAATCCAGCAACAGGAATGAGTGGAGCAAGATATTTGGCTCCCATTGATATGAAAACGGCACTCATCAGACATTGCATGAAGTTGTTGCTGGTTTTGAGGAAGTCCGCTGGTAGCGATCGATCTACCAATGTCATGTCTTGATTGAATCGATTGAGAGTAATGCCATTATCAGTGGATGTCAGGAACGACAACGGAGCATCCTTGATTTTGGTAACCAGGTACTGATGCAAGCGACTTGATGTTTTAGGAACGATGCTACAAAACACTAGCCACATGCACAATGCCCACAGAGCTGAACCCAAAATGGCCAACAGGGCATAGACGGAGATGTATGTTGCCAATTGTTCAAAAGGGGAGCGAGCGTTTGTTTGTGCCCACCATTGAACCTAGAGATCTATTCTGAGTTAGTACATGTCAAACACTTATATTGAAATATGCGGGCACACTAACTAGGAAATTGAGAGCAGAATGCTCCGACGACCAGACACATAAAATAAAGAAGAATGTTTCCAGTTCCAGCGGTCTTGAGATAATATGAATAGTTAGTCAAATCGCCCCGCTTCCTGTCACTGATATCTTCAACGACATGAGATGGAGGGAGGTATGGCGGGCTGTTGACTATTGACCGGTGAGCTGGGAATTGTACCTTGAGCAACACTAGAAGGTATTGTATCCATCAGTATGGGATCGTTGCTCTCCCAAACGGCCTGAGGTCGTTTGCATTCCACTATCTTGCCGTTTTTGAGGACAACCACTTGATCAGCGCAAGTAAGATTGTAGATCCTCTGTGTCACAAGAACGACAGTCACTCCATGCTTGCGTAAAAGGCCTCGGCTTCCAAAGGCATGTGTAAGGATATGTTCACTAGTTCTCGCGTCCAAAGCACTTAGAACATCATCGAAGAGGGCTAGTTGTGTGCGAGCATATAATGCACGGGCTATGGCAATTCTTTGACGTTGACCGCCACTGACTGAGATACCATTGCTCCCAATGAGAGTGTGATGTCCTTGGGGGAGTCTTTTTATATCCTCCTTTAAGGAACATGCGTGAATGACCGTTTTGTACCATTCATCGTTGTATTCGAGTGGTCCAAGGATATTCTCCTGAATGGTCTTATGACGAACCCAGGAGTGTGCCTCGCAGTAACTAATTTTCAATGGCGTCTGCATCTGCATATAGCCCTTTGTGCAGTGGAGTTCGCCGAGGATTGCTTTCAAAAGCATGCTTTTTCCGGAGCCCACAGGACCGACGATCAATGTAAGCGACCCACGAGGAAGATTCAGGCTTATGTCAGATAGGACAGATGCGGTACGATTTGAAGTGAAATCAGCTTGGCGAACTACGAGAACATCTGATGTATCCCTAGTCGGCCCGGCTTTAGATTGACGGCCTTCCCTTGTGGCAATGTATTGCATTTCGAATGATGTCGAGCCACTACTTCCCACCATTATCTCAGGGGCGTTAAGCGAATTGGGGCGAGAGCTTATGCTTCCCCGATAATCGTGCCTCGAAGTTTCTAGAAGGTATTTCTGGATCCTCTGGAAGCTCTCAATGACCCCGGCAACCCGGGGAGCAGAGTACACAAAATTTGATAACGGGTTGCTAGCTAAAACGATGATGGAGAGTGCCGTAAAACTTTGGGCTTCTGTAAGCGGATCTCGGCCTGTCCAAAATGCGACTCCAGTATAAACAGCAAGCGTGATAGCAGGGCCAAGGTTCGATGGTATGCCAGCTGTGAGTTCTTGTTAGTATGTTCCAGGAAAATAGCATAATAGATTTCACTTTCTGGAACTTGGGATAACTTACCAACTAGATTCATGGTGACAAATGAACGTCTAAATTGCTTCTGCAGATTCAGCTCCCGAACTCGAAGCTGCTGGGCAATTCGAGAAACCAGCTCGGAAATACCAAGCATCTTCACAGCTTTGCTCATGTCTAGCCAATTCGATGTAAAGGCGACTCTTTCACGAACTGCCTGCATCCATATCGCTTGCTGTGTAGGGAAGGACTTTGAAATCAAACCTGTTAATTAGAATACTGCTAACGAGATTGCTGCCGGAATGGCAGCAGCCCAAATGACCTCCCTCTCCAGTAGGTAGATGGCAATGGCCAGCTCAATTGGACTTGCCCATGTCTCATGAGAGCTCTGAATTCCTATTGAGATGTTGTCCACTTCCGTACTCATCAAAGTCACTGCTGACAGATCATCATTGGTGTCCCATTGTGCTTCTAGTGTTTTTTCATAGATCATGGACACCACTGCACCACGTATTTGAGTTATAAAGCGGAATGTATGGTGCTCATAAATTCCATTGAAAACCTCCAAAACTGTTTGTAAGTTTCATAGTGTCACGAAGAAAAAAAAAGAAAAAAAGTGTAGAGGAAAGCGATCTCTTACCCCTCTGAGAATGAAAACGAGAGCAAATGCTCCTATTAGCCCATACCCATCATTTTTGTTTGGATTCTTGTCTCCGACGTAGTCAATTAATCGCGATATCAAAAACGGTTGAGTATAGTTGAGGCCAATTAAAATCACTCGGGCCGTCACAGAGTATAACACCGACGTCTTAAAAGCGCGAAAAATGCACCATGCCAAAGTATTGCTACTTAATTTTGAGGCTAGACTCAATATCAGCGGACACGGACTTAGCGAGAATGGCGCCCATATATATGTAACTTACATGAATTCCATGCTTTCTTTACCTCGTGATGTACTGTCTCAGATGATAGAGCTTGATCCAGCTGTGGCAGGCTTTCCACTGACAGGTTCTTCTTGAATCCCAATACGAAGAGCTGATTGATCCACCAGAAGAAAGAACGACTGTACAGCCCACGAATTTCTTCCGCACCATACTCTATTGTTCGGTTGAGAAAATGTGGCTGCTTGGATCTTGACTCAAGATAAAACCACATTAGCTTCAACCCAATACTCACCGAGTAAAGTGTGGCGATGGCAGTATAATGCGCGAGCCATAATGTCCGCACACGCACAATATCAAACAGTAATGATAGCGACAAAAAGAGGTTCAGCAAAAAGGAAGGATGTATTGAGTAGACGTGTTCTAGGTGTGATAGTAGTTGTAGGCCCGCGTATGCTATAAACGTCACCACTGCAGCAGCTAATGAGGCTCGCGTTCGCGGAGTGCGTGGCAATGCCCAGATAATAACCAACAACAGTTGGGATAACCCATATGCTAGGCCAAGTATCTACCGCATCTGATCAGTCTTGGAAATAGTTGGGCTGCTTCTGATCAGCGAAGGAGTACAGATGGGACTATCACTAATAAACATTCCTCGAAGAGTAATGTGAAGTCGAAGTCTCCACGGCAATCAGTGACTTTGGGACCGAAATTATTTTCGCAAAACGTAATGTTTTCCATGCTGTGCCTTGACTATATCGATATCAAAGGGCCCATTGTTGCGTACAAAAATGGATTAAGGAAGACTTGCAACAAGAAGGCCGCGTTGAAACTATGTTGATAAGAGGAAGCAGGTTGCCTAAAATGCGCTCTATGTTTTGCATGCAGGGATTAGATGCTTCGCCCACTGACGGCAGATCTTGATTTGATCGTGTGGAGTTCTTTTCTATTCTTTGTCTTTATTCATTTATTTTCAGCTTTGGGGGCTCCGGGATTGGTCAACACCCCTGTTTGTCGGAAAGCCTAGGCTGGAATGTGATGAGAACTTATCTCTAGCCTATCACCATGCCCTCAATTGATTGCTAATCCTGTCATTGCTTCTGATTGCAGACCGATCCTAGAATGGATGCTGAATGACGGCTCGGTATTAAGCTTCTTCGTATCCATAACGCATAAGATTGAACATATAGCGCGCGACGTGAGTATTGTTGTATCTCCCCTTCCCCCCCGAGCTCGATTGAACGCACACCTGGAGTGCTTTACAGAAGTTGAGATCCGGGCGCAAAAGACGAGGTCAATACGATCGCCATAAAAATATAATTAGAACCGAGGATGCAGATAATGCGTGAATTTGAACCCAAGGCGGGCCCTGGGAGGTTTTTATATTGCGAGAGAGGGTTGGCGACCTCGGTATCAATTTACACGGGGAAATAAACCAACAGCCAGCTTTTAGAAAGCGAAATAGCTCGTAAGTAGAGATTATTTAGCTAATCAATAGAAGATAAGTTTTTACTGAACGAAAGAAAAAAATCATCGCAGTGGGGTAGAAAAAGAACCAGGAACTGTCACCAAGAAGCAGAGAAAACGGTTAACATCACATTTGACGGTATACTATGTATGACAGTACTTATTCCAGAAGATCATGTCAACTCGGCCCTATATAATGGCTCAGCTATGTCACCTTTGCATGGGCTGATAATTGTGACACTAGGGTGTGCTACACAGATAATATCTATATCTAGATCTCGGTCATGAATTGTCTTTATTTCAACCAGGAATTCTATCGTATGGAAGCTACTCTAGCTCCAAGAGCATCAATACAGTAACAAAAAACGTCACACAAATCTTGCTAACCATCATCTAGCTGGACTATTCCGAACAAATGGTATGAAATTAATCTAACGGCCAAACAATTCCTACAACTGTCCGACAACAAGAACCGACTAGGTGGCCTGGTTGACTGCATTCGCGCTGTCGTTGCTTCTAAGTTTGGGCGTACAGGCGAGGACACGATTACTGGGGCATCGCCAAGTCACGGTTGAGTATAAACGTTACAAGACGATGGAGAAGAAGGAAAGTAAAGTTGGGGCAAGGGGACAGGGATTGACAATGATGCAGCATTATTATGAAAAGGTTGATGGGAAATGGAAATTGGCAGGCGTTAGGCCTCAGAAGCGTCTGGATGAGTTCAATATCCCAAATATTTTCAAGGAGCCGGAGACCAATGGAACGGCAAAGATGTGATTGTTATATTTGAGAAATTGCAATAGTACTACTCGTCTAGCTGTGTACACCACACCGACTTGTTGGTAAAAAAAAAATGTCATAACTAGGTATTATATCACAAGGCAGAAAACGCTTTTCGTGTACATCTATCGGATCCCATCAGGTGTACATGTAAAGCTATGTAAGCTACAATGAAATTTATCCCATATAAATCACGTAGCCCAGCCTTTCGTTTTCCAATAAGGCTCTAAAAGTCGCAACCAAGTCCATCTTGTCTTGTTCCCCCATCCTTTCTCCTTCCATGCATTTAGACTCTCGGGGAAATGGTCCACACCATCTCTGACAGCAGAGTCATGTGCAATAATGGTGAAAACATCTTCCTGGCAGTCTATCTCTTGCAAATGGTCTCTTGTCTTCTTTGCTAGAGGAACGTCATGACCAAAACACATATCATACAAACTATCCGTGGTCTTTCGTCCTCTGGAGTGTTGTAGTTCTTCAAAAGCGCTACCAGGGCAAAACGGTATATCGCTTTCCAGATTCAAGGGATTCGGTGTGATTGAAGATGGAACCGGAAGGTATTCCGAAGGTCGAAAAATGCCCGGATCATGGCAAATATCTCCCCCCATCAGGATGAATGTCGGCGGGTTGACAGTTGTACGGGCAAGTCCACAGAGATGACCAATCGCATGCCCTGGACTGTCGAGGAAATAAAATGACCCATCACCAAAATAGTCGACAGCTGGAAATTTGCCGATTTGAAAGGCATCAGGACTGTCAAACCGAATCTCGCGCAATTCCCGATCCCTGGAAAAAAAAAAAAATATCAGATTTGTTTCCGATTGCAGTGTAAAAGATCAACAAACATACGCGTAATCACTCTCTCGTATGGGGGATTCTGGATTTGAAGGATATCCAGGGAGCATCGCATCTGAGAAGCCTTGTCCGACTATCAACTTGGTAGTGGATGGGAAGCTGGATGGGTCACCAATATGATCCCAATGCCAATGACTAAATCGAATGGGGCTTTGTAAGCACTTCCTCCACTCAAGGATACGTCCTCATGCATAATAAAACATACCTCCATATAACTGCATTTATTTCCTCTTTCTTTATGCCGTTCTTTTCAAGGATGCCCGCCACATTGTCTTTTACTTGAATATCGTAATTCGTAGATGGAATATAGTTGGAAATCTTAGGTGCGTAGTTTTGCCAGTCTTTACGAATGCCCAAGTCAAATACCATCCTATGACCCGAGGGATGCTCCAGCAAAAATGTCAAAACTGGGCTTGGTCGCTTCTTCTCGACTCCTGGAACAGCTGGTTCCATGAATCTTTCGATTATAGCTGGCCCGAAATTTACAGGATTGATCATTTTCACTGTGACAGCTACCTCACCAGGAGGAATGTGAATAGAGGGTCTGTTCGACATGTTGGTTTGCTGATTTCCTAATAATATCTCAAACACCTTTCTCAAGAGAATCAGCAGGACAAACGAAGGGTTTGAACTTTGCTATTTTGTATCTTGCGTATAGCACTATTCTTTACTCGCATACAACATCGGAGTTGATACCGAATGTCATATTCAGCACGTGGCCAAAGTTAGGTATTCGGTACTTTCCTTATACAGTCACAGCCGGTGTTAGGGTTTCCGCACGGTACCGTAGTCGACCCCCCGGATTACCCCGTGACCAGGCCTCAGCTCCCCACATTTCGTACCAAGATAAACTTTCTGCCACGCACTCCGTAAAACCTTCGGAAATACAGTTCAAATACCGTTTCGTAATAACCGGCAAAGGTACATTAAGTTACGGACAGATGCGACCTATACTTTCTGAGTCTAGCTGTCATAGCTTTCACATTTCGCATATCGTCGTGTTAGGTAGCTGGAAGCTACATGGAAGCTATAGATATAATATGCCCTCGTTTGTCATAAGATCCTGGAGATTTTAGTCTGCTCAAAGTCGTATGAGGATACACCTACTGAAGGAATCGATTGTGGTGTCTTTTTAAATTGCTATTATATCTTTCATTTCAAGTCTTCTATCCCGGGTAGCCGTCCAATATGTCGGACCAGATCAAACCAGAAGCATCCCACACGGAGAGTATGGAGGTCGAAAGTGCAGGGATTAAGAGGATCGATACCGTGCACGGAGATGAAGCTATCAAAGTTCTCGCTGCCTATGAGGGCGAACAAACCTGGACCGAAGAAGAGGAGAAGAAGCTCCGGACAAGAATTGACTTCAAATTGCTTCCCGTCCTTTGGTCAGTAAATGATATCTTCATGTCACTACAAAGAGTATGAACGACGCTAACGCTAACCCTAGTGTTACCTATGCATTATTGTATGCAGATAAGGTTTTGCTTGGTCAAGCGGTATGTTACCTCTGATGAGACTTCTGGTTGTAGTAGCCATCATGGTACTGATTCCTATATCGATAGGCTCTCTTCGGTATCTTGAAAGATCTTGGTCTCACAGCGGGCAATCATTACTCCATGTCATCGTCGATCTTTTATATTGGCTTCATCTTCGGAGCTTATCCAGCTATATATCTCGCTCAACGATATCCAATTGAGCGTGTTGCGTCTCTTGTTATAATCGTGTGGGGAATAACCTTGATTCTCACCCCGGCGTGCCAGGATTTCCGTGGATTATATGCTCAGAGGTTCTTCCTCGGCTTCACTGAAGCTGGCATCAGCCCGATGTTCATGATGATTGTGGTATGTCGTTTCTATCGCCCATCAGCACTGCAATTGCACTTTACTGACATTGAGATTGTTGCTATAGGGCGGATGGTACAAGAAAGATGAACAATCACTTCGAATGGGGTAATACTACTTCTGATTTTTGACCATACCCTCCACCGTGACTGATACTGTTACAGAGCCTGGTACTCCTGCACTGGATACGTGTCTATTTTCTCGCCTTTAGTAAACTGGGGCCTTGGTCATATCCATGGAAAGCTTTCGCCATGGAATTACATGTACTTTTTTGCCGGTGGCATGACTATTCTGGTACGTCTCCTCAAGAGTCCTATTCTAAGTTCCAAGGAGATCTAGTACTAACTCATATTGCCAGTGGGGAATCTTGGTCTTCTTTTTCCTTCCTTCTGATCCCATCCGAGCCAAGGGGTTCAGCGACAGACAACGGTTCATCGCGGTATCACGAATGCGAACAAACAACTCCGGAGTCCGTAACACTCACTTCAAAACGGCTCAAGCAGTTGAACTCGCGACCGACATCAAGTTTTGGTTGATGTTCTTCTTTGCATTCACCTGCATGTTCGCCAATGCTCCCATCTCTACCTTCCAGCCCCTGATCATCAAGGACCTGGGCTATAGCGGTCTTAAGTCATTGCTTATGACGATGCCATCGGGGGCATACGCCGGTACAATGATGCTTATCACAACATATTTGGCTTATAAATTCCCCGGGTGGAGATCATATATCATTGCCTTATGTCAGGTCATGACAATTTTTGCTAGCTTGTTACTCTGGCTCCTTCCTCGATCAGCCACCGGTGGACTTCTGTTCGCAGTATATGTTCTCCCAACGACTGGATCTGCCTATGCTGTTGCTATGGGATTGTTCCTGGCCAATAATGCAGGTTATACAAAACGATCTCTCACTTCTTCGATGATGTATATTGGCTACTCTCTCGGTACACTCTGGCTAGCAGTCTAAGTTCTTAGGACAATGCTAAATTTGGTGCAGGAAATTTCGCTGGACCGCAAGTCTTCAGAGCCCAGGATGCCCCGAGATACACTCTCGGATTCATTGTTGTCCTAGTCACTGCTATTATTGCAGGAATCATTGTACTCGTTTACCGCTTTGTTTGCGCTTATGAGAACCGCCGTCGTGACGTGTCCGGCACTAGTGAGGCTTTCGAGCATGCGTACGAGGATGATTTGACGGACAAGAAGGTAAAATGAATCTCTCATCAAGATCAGGAAATCATACTAATAATATTTGCCAGAACCCACAATTCCGATATGTTCTATAATAGTTCCGGCTATTCTTAGGGAAATGAGATTCTACTCTTGATCGTATTTCATTCGATTTTTGATTTCAGATGTAGTTTTTTATTTAGTCAAATCTGTCCACGCGGCTTATAATCTTCGTCCAATATGACTTGAATAATTGCCATCAGAAAATACACCCTGGTACTCTAAACTCCCGCAGCATTGCTATGGAATGTAAATAAGATGCAGTGAGAATTTTTATAGTTAAGGTTATGGTTCAAAGCTGAAGTAATTCGGTTACTTTAATTAGCAGCACGGTTATGTCTATTATGATGGGCAATATGTACATTCTTTCCCTACAGTCTAGCCCGAACTTTCATGTCCGATACATCACGTTCACCTTGCACCCATTCCTTCAGTACTTTTCTCAAGGTCTTGCCACTAGTACTTCTAGGTATTTCACCCACGAATACTATCCCACCACGGAGTCTCTTATGGTTTGCAACACGACTATTGAACCACTGAAGAATAGCAATCGTATCGTCAATAGTACCCTGATTCGTAAAAGTGTCCTTTCTGACAACGTAGGCTCGTGGAAGCTCAGTGCCTGCTTCATCAGACCGAACACCCACAACAGCACAATCAGCGACTTGAGGATGCTCCAAGAGATGTCCCTCCAATTCGGCTGGCGCTACTTGAAACCCCTTGTACTTTATTAGTTCCTTGACTCTGTCCGTGATGAATAGATTCCCGTCTTTGTCGACAAAACCAACATCGCCGGTGCGATACCAGCCATCAACAGACAGGGAGGCCTCTGTTGCCACACGATTGTTATGGTAACCCAAAAAGACATTGGGGCCACGAACATACAACTCGCCTGTCTCTCCTTGCTGTAGTACCCGCGGTTCAGTGGTTGCTCCGGTTGAAGGATCAAAGCTCTCATCGGAGAGTTCGCAAATCTTAGCCTCGACATTCGGTAAAAGCTTGCCGGTACTGCCCACAGGTTGGTCCCATTTATCCCATGTCTGATTAAAAACAGTTGGACATGTCTCTGTCATTCCATACCCCTGTTTGAGCTTTATTCCGGTTCGCTTAAAGCAAGCGTTGATGAGTTCAGGTGACAAAGTGGCTGCACCAGAGTTTGCCATGCGAATACTCGACAAATCGAAATTAGATACAGCCGGATGTTTGCATAGAAGCAACACAATTGGCGGCACAACGTACGAGAAAGTGATTGATTCGTTTTGTACCGTTCTGCACCATTTTTCAACGTCGAATCTTGTCATGACGATTGTTGTTGCACCAGTGTATAGTGAGTTGATCACTGTTTTGCTTAAACCTAGGATATGGAAAAATGGCACGCAAGCCAGAACTCTGTCACCACCAGCTCCAGGCTTGGGAAGAGGAATGTCATTGCATGTTCTGGAGCCATCCCATGTCAAATACTCTTGATCCCCGGGTTGGAGCTGGCTGATATTTGATGTTACATTGTAATGCGATAGCTTGACGCCCTTTGGCTTTCCGGTGGTTCCTGAGGAGTAGACCAGAAAGGCAAGATCTGTCTTTGGATTGATAATTGCGCCTGCATAAACAGACTTGCAATTTGAATGGTGAATTTGCTTAAAATATGGAATCTGTGCCGTTGATTTCTCCGGTTGATCAATGAGCACAACCGATGTGCCTGTCATTCCAGCAAGTGTGAGTGCTTCCCTAACCGTGTCGAGAAGATGATATTGAGTTATTATTGCACGAGCACTGTTATCTAACAACTGCTGAGCAAACTCCTCTGCTGTGTACCCCGGGTTGGCAGGTGAGATAACTCCTCCTGCCCATAGAGCACCAAGTACGACCGCCGGCCACTCAATGCTATTGGCAGCGAATATGGCTAAAACGTTCCCCTTTTTCCATTTGAGTTTGGATTTGAGGCCAGCTCCAAAGTCCAACGATGATTGTTTAATTTCAGCATAGGTGTAGGCTGCATTGGTTTCAGCATCTTGGAATAATTCTGCGAGCATAAGTTAGGATGGTATCAAGATTCAAGTTACTTTTGCAAGGTTGATATACATACTGTGATTATCTCGGAACGCCCTGTCTTTTCTATCAAACACGAATGAGAATATGTCTGTTTCCGGTAGTTTCAATGGTGGCATAGGACTGATTAAGATCGCCATTGTTGAAGACGTAGCTACCAAGAACCGTGTATAATGTTCCAATATCGATAGAAGGTATGTTGACTAAAATGCTAATCGCGTATGACGCGTTTGCTGGCTGGGAAATCCTCTGTAAAGCCCAGCATCATCAGAGCCAATTATGTATCATTGTTCAACTTCGATAATACCCGTATGAATAAGTGCTAGGCGTCATGCATGATAGATACCGGCTGATTCGCCCTGTCAATTAGCTTGCCGGCATTTATTTTTACCCAGAATTTGCTGGTAGTGAAATGCGTACATTCGTTGTAGCTACCCTACCTAGGTACAAACATCTCCCCTTGTCCCAATATGGTAGACCGAAATACATGCTAACGTTGGAATTGCCGGACCAATCGGCAAGTGCTTGGTCTATACGTAGTAAGTTTCCAGGCCTGGAGTTACAGTATTGGCATGTGGTTTTACTTTCCCAAGCCTATCCGAATTCAATTGGGCTTAATGGATGTGCCATCAACCGGAATACCTAGACTCCAAGGAGGAGTACTTGGCGGAATGGCATGGACCATCTGATATACGTTGGCGATAGCTGCCATCTTGCCAAGTCGGACCAAATCAGTTACTTCACTTCAAAAATGACCAGAGGCGATTCATGCTGTGAGCAGATATAGTGCATAGTTCGGACACTTGAGTACATCGCATAACCAGATGATGTAATTTGAAGTGGTTTAAAAAGTGACGGAATTATTCTTCCCAAAAGCAGCTGTGTCATTACTTAACGTTAATCAAACAATCTGTATCTGACAATCTTCTAAATGTATTGATAGCTTTATTTGACAATCCAGCCCTTATCATTGCCCTTGTATTCCTTTGGCTCGCGGTCTGCAACCTGAACGTACCACGCCAAATCAGCATCTTCCCTCATTTCCCACTCAGTAAATCCATTACCCATAAATCGGAACGGGTTTCCAGAGTTGTACACAATATCATAGTGCTCAGAACGAATCTCCATAAGCATCTTTCGGAAAAGTACGGCACTGCCGGCAAATAAATGTGTAACCTTGCCATCAACAGTTCCGCGCTTATACCACGAAGAACATGAGCCAGTCCAGACGAGTGTCTTATGTATCTCACCCTGATATTTGCCGAAGGCATCTACAGAAGCCGCCTTAGGGACCATGTATTTGATATCTTCTGTGGCGATCTTCTTGATCATTTTGACGAAGTAGTCGCCTGTCCAGTTAAGAGACTCAACAAGTGAACCGTGACCGCAAAGACAGTTTGGTCCAGCCATGAGGAAGTAATTGGGGAAGTCGTTGGTGCCGACTGACAGGTATGAATTTGGCTCGTACTTCCACTTATCGGCCAAATTGACTCCGTTTTGTCCCACGAGAGGGTATTGAGGGCATTTAGAGACGTCAAATCCGGTCGCACAGATCACTTTCAAAAAAGATTAGCTTCTGCCGCGAAAATAGTAGGCGCTTGACATGTTTACGTACAGACGTCACATTCATATTCTTGTCCATCTCCTGTAACTACTCCTTTTTCGGTAATTTGCGTGATGGGGCTGTTTGTGAGACTGCAGTTAGGCTTGGAAAACGATTCTAGGTATCCGGGCCCAGGCGTCACACGTCGGCAGCCAATCTCCCATTTAGGAATGAGTTTTTCGCATAGGTCGGGATCGTGGTTCAGCTTTTCGGCCATTTGGGCTGTTGCGGCTCGCACAGTCTCCTGGTTGAATTCTCCTTTGATGAACTGTACCTATGTTAGCTTTTGCGATTTACAATCCATACCGGCGAGAACTTACCAGACGGAAGGCCTTGTTTGTGCGATGAATGATCCGCTTGCGGTAATCTCTATGTTCAACCGGATCACTAAATCTCTCCTTTTCCTCGTCGAAATATTCAGGGTTCGTATCCACAGTATCTCGTCCAAGATGCTGCGAGGCAGGAACCCGATAGTAAACCCAAGCCGGACCCCGAATGAAGTTTCGGACAGTAGTGCCCGCCAACTTGGTCATTTGTGGGACAATCTGAATTCCTGATGAGCCGTTTCCAATAACTGCAATGCGCTTGTTGGAGTAATCGAAGTCGTGATCCCATCTTGCCGAGTGCGTGATGTGACCCTTGAAGTCTGATAGACCAGGGATCTTTGGCCAAGAGGGTTGGCTACCCAGAATGTCAGTTTTGAAGTCGGTATATTAGTTGAAATACGACTTGATAAAAACTTACACTAGATTTCCTTGACCTGATATAAGGATATCGCAAAACTCAACTCGCTGCTTGCCTTCGTGCTCGACTGTGACCTTCCACTTGCCCTCTTCCTCCTGCCAGTATGCGGAAACAACCTTGGTATTGAGTTGCACGTCGCGGTCGAGATTCCATTTCTTGGTGGTCCTCTTAATATACTCTTGAATAGAGGCACCGCTAGAGTAGAACCGAGGCCAGTCGGGGTTTGGGTCAAAAGGGAAGGCCTGTTAAGTTAACATCAGCGGACCAAGCTACAGATTCCATGAACAAAGAGTAAAAGCGTACGTAGATATGCGCCGGAACATCGCATTGCACACCAGGATACGTATTCACCAACCACGTTCCACCAATATCACTACGAGCTTCAAAAATAGTATGCTCGACAAAATCTTGTAATTCCGGGAACCGATGTTGGAATTTATGCGCAATCAACAGCCCCGAAAATCCAGCTCCGATTGTGATGACCTTGAGTTTGCGCGGATTCATCGCATACTGAGGATTGAATGGCACGTCATTCGCATCAAAGTTCTCATGCGATTTGGTGAGAACTTCTTCAACGTAGACCTTGCCATTGGGTATTTTTGTTTGCGATGCTGGCAGAGGGTTTTCTGGAATGTGTTTGGTGTTGTTATCGAATATTGGTGTAGGGACTGGAGCCGGGCTCATGGTCTCGATTGAGGGAGCCATATTGATCAGTCGCTGTTTGCGAAAATTGTCTGTTTGCGATGTGGTAATACCCTGTTAAGTGTCCCTCGTCTTGGCTTTGATAGCTCGAGGCTATTTACCTAGGTATCATGCGAGCCTTGGAAATGATTGACAGAACACAATTCATATACCCATAATGGTTTGTATATAATCAACAAGAACACGGGTAAAAGTCCGCGATGCCAGACTTTACAGATCCACAACCGCATGATGATCCATGCCGATGACTTAGTGCTGGGCCGCAAGCCGGCTTATTTCC
Organism: Talaromyces liani; assembly: GCA_022814505.1. Lineage (NCBI taxonomy): Eukaryota > Fungi > Ascomycota > Eurotiomycetes > Eurotiales > Trichocomaceae > Talaromyces > Talaromyces liani. The sequence goes on from JAKLNL010000059.1 coordinate 19,404, forward strand.
ATCACTGTCGGGGTGAAGCATACAGAATGAAAACAACGCAGGTGTCGATTCTATCAGGGTTGGCATTCCATTTTGGGACGAGCCGTCGGCTGTATTGCGTCGGTATTAATACCGGCTGTATTGTAAGAAATACACGCGCACGTTTTGAAATTTTATGCGCACGGCCGGGTCAACCGGGATATGGCTGCTTACAATGGAAAAGTAGCCGATGGACTCCCAGGTTTACCGTGGATAGTCACCACGTGAGTTGCTCATTTAGTTCGAGATGACTATGTATTGTGATCATGATTGTACTTCTCCCCCTTTTAGATTGGTCGACGAAAATGGGAAGATAGACAGGAGTTTTGTCTTAGAATCTCACAGCAACAAGGACCATGGGCAACTTTCCAAAGCAATGTCCAATGAGGAATTTTGGAAACTCTCTCATGCACTCATCTTACATTCCAAAAACTATTCCATTACGTGGTGGCCTTAGAACTCAGTATGAACCAACCAGGTACCTCCTAAGTACCCCGCAAGTACCTAGAAGTACAGTATGTAGGTACTGGCAGAAGTACTCCGTATGACCCATTCAGCCACGATTGTTTCGGGGTCTAGGGCTCCCCCGCACGCTAGCCTTCATTCCCCAGATAACCAAAAATCAATCTTGAGTCATTCTTGACGCGAAATCCAAAGGCAAACTGATGGGTTGGATGAAGACATTACCGGATTCTACTACAACAACAAAAAGTTAGGAGATCAATCATAGGAATGTCGAAACGGAATGACGGAGGCTCAATGGGTCCAATTTGCGGCGCATGGCTTCAAGAGGAAGCGAGCTGAGCTTGCCTGCGCTTTTTGCCATTCGAAAAAGGCATGTTATACCAAGATACTATAGATAACTATTGAATTCTAACCGGAATGGTGTTGCATAGATACGATGTGATTTACAAGTTAAACGTAATGAAGGGCAAGATAGTTGTACAAACTGTTCGACTGCGGGAAGAGATTGCTGGTGAGTGCGCTACATTAAGAATGACTTAACGTGTCGCAAGACAGTTGCTTATTAGAAATGTATTTTGATAGCACGCGACCTTCAAAACGAGATAAAAGACATCGAAACAGTGGAAATCCACCCTCTCATCCACCAACACCACCAACGGATAACCCCGACCATGAGATTCTCAGCCCGTCTTCAAGGGAACCGAACCCATTTAATGACAGCATAGAATTCAATGCGCAACCAGCCGAACCCTCTCGCAACGCGAGACAGTATTCCGAGACGCGTTCAAGTTTCATAGCGATCCAGAGCGCGCAACCTCCTACCACACAATGGACGGCATTCAACAATCCTCAAGTAGGTGATGCGCTGGAACAAGAAAACTCCAATCACAACAGTGGTATCACAGCATTAGCCACGTTTGAGCCCGAGGATGGTGGTCTTTCAACATCATCAGCGAGGCAGGAAACGACGGATGGACGTATATTTGATGCCAATATTTTTAACATCAATCTGGAACACCAGAATAACGGTATTAATAATGACCAAAGACGAGAGGAGCGCAATACATCCATTGGATTCGAAGTGTCGCAAGGAGATCTTCGACAGAGTTATATGGAGACATACTGGGAATACTGCTACCCATGGTGCCCAGTGTTGTTAAAAGATACAATACTGCAGGAGTTGACAGAGTCACCGTTACTTGATGATGCACTGGGAACCGGAGCAAGCCATTTACGCCCTCCACTTATACCTCACCCCGGCCCGGCTGCATATTACGAACGCGCACGGAGAATTTTCTATGACGATGGCGAGGAGGATCTAGTCAGATCATTGAAAGCTGTGCTATTGTTCTACTGGTGGGCACCGAGACCGCCTCTAATGGTACACAAGCATTCATCATGGTGGTGGACTGCGGTCGTAATAAAGCATGCGCAACAAGCTGGTTTCCATTTTCAGCCTGCTGCGGAGCTCTCGGATGCTTATAGCATACAGAAATGTATAAAAAGGCGGATATGGTGGACTGCATTTGTGAGTAGCCTCTTCTTTATTAATAACCAACATATACACTAGTACTAACTATTCAACAGGCCCGAGAAAGGCTCACTGCGATTTGCCAAGGAAAACCATGCCTAATAGACCCCGAAGACTGCAACATTCCCGAACCCTCCCTCGACGACTTTCCCGAGCTCGAAGATAAGAGTAAAGCAGAGGTATTCGTCTACTGGGTACGGCTATGTGCCATAATCGGACGAGTTGCAAAGGAGCTTTCACGATCTGCAAATTCCTCCTCAAACACCAGTCCATTTCCCGTCCATCTAGCCAGGGAGCTTATAGAATGGATAAGATCACTTCCTCCTCATCTGCAGTTGCGTATCGGTTCCAGTCATACGTCTGATTTTCAGCTGGATATCCATCAATTGCATCTCCCATATCTTGCGGTTATTGTGGTGTTGCATCTTGCGAGATCTCCGCAGTCCCTGCCGAGGGCATTACCGCCGGCCGTAATGGCCGCTACGTGTATTGCACGTATTCTGAAAGACGTCCTACTGAGAAGCGCCATTGGATACATGATGCCAATTACCTGTTGGTACACAGCCATGAGTTTCATCTGCCTTCTTCAAGTCCAGAGAACCGGTCATCTCAAAGATGGCGCCAAAGCTGAGATCGAAATCCTCGTCCTTACTGTCAAGGAACTGCAAAAGAAGTGGGCAACTGGCACAGTTATAAGACAACAATTCGAAAGATTATTGGAAAGAAATAAACCCCTGACCCCCGAGGACTTTCCCAATAGTCATCTCGGAAATAACAGATCAACGCGGGCTTTGCATTCCGAAGAAGATGTGTTGATGAGTGGCATCGATTGGCTGGATTATTTCCCATTTGTGACTTCACATACCAGTGCTGTTGCAGAGCAGTTGTTGGTTCCGACTGCTTCGAACGAAATCTTTTGGGATGAGGAATCTATATTTTTGTGTACGGATTTCTTGCAAGGGTTGGATGATTGGGCTAGTTGTACCGATTTTATATGAATTGGACTTTAATGAGAGCCGTTTGTATATCTATTGTATGGTTAGTATGTTGCTAGATCGTTATATAGGCAGTTGAAACCATGTATCATTCTATCTCCGAGAATTGATTGTATATCTTTCAACCATGTTTTGTCAGGAATATCACGACTCCACATCTATGGATTGATTGATGTGATGAAGTTGGACCTGGCTATAACGTATGGAAGGACCGCTTACCACTACTTATATTGATACCAGGCTAGATATTCCTCAAATACCTAGATATAAAGATGTTTCTGGATAATTATTGATCAGACAGGTTTATATATCAGAGTGCTCCCCGTTCCCGTATGAATTCCAAGGTTGGAATCACTATATACCAAATTCAAACGTTGAAAGGCCCCATATTCGTTATAGTCATATTCTACTATATGCCGGCCTGTTTGTATGGACATAGGACCAAAATGAGCACCGACTCCGAGTACCAATCGGCAGTATTTTACGGAATTGCCTTGCTCTTGTTGACAATAACAGTACTGAGTCATGTGAACTATCAGCTAATCTTGCTTTTGCATGTCTTACTCTTTTTAACGACTTCTTGGATTTGTAGTAAACGATCCTTGACCTACAGTCAGTCACTGATTCGTCCTACAAGCGAACACACAGTTTCGTTTCAGGAAGCAGTTGATCAAGATGTGTGACTTCAGCAAGTACGGAATTCCCAGCGAGGAATGGTTGAAAATCGAGGGAACCCTACCACAACGACAGGAAAAATCCATCGAAGAGTTCAAGGCATTGAATAATGCTACTAGGGAGGCTAGGGCGAAGGAAGAAATGAAGGAGCTGCAAGACAATGTCTCTCTAACAGACTACTCAATCCCGACTCGTGACGGCTCGCATCTAGAAGCACGAATCTACCATCCCACGTCTCGACCTACGGATGAAGTTCTACCGATCTACATACATTTTCACGGCGGTGGATTCTTGTTTGGCACACTCAGTTCAGAGGACTCGATATGTTCTCGGATTGCGATCGACGTGGAGACTATAGTATGCAATGTCAACTATCGGCATACACCCGAACACAAATATCCTACGGCATGGAATGATGCAGAGGATGCTTTGATCTGGGTGTGCAACAATCATTCTACTTTTAATGGTGATTATCAACGACTCGTTATCGGTGGCATATCAGCGGGAGCCTGGTTAACTGCCTCGCTTGTACAGACGGTGCTACGAGGTGATCTTAAATTGACACCGCAACCAACGATTCTGGGGCAGGTTCTGATGATTCCGTGTGTCGTGAGCACTCCATGCTACGCGCCTATACTGGAGAAAATCAAGGATCCCAGGCTTTCGTCGTATCAACAAGCCAAAGATGCACCTATTTTGAATGAGAAGACGAAGTCTCTATTCAACAGTCTATTACAAGTGCAGAGCCCAGATCCCAATGATCGAAGACTGAATCCCGGCCTTCTCGCCGCAGAAGACGCCAGGCGTCTACCTCCTACTACGTTAGGTATTGCTGGATACGATCCTTTGAGGGATGAGGGGCTGTTGTATGGGAAAATACTCGCTGAGAACGGGTAAGCCATACTCCCTTACTCGAACAATTCATTACCAACTCTGACTTCTTTCTAGAGTTCCAACAAAAACAAACGTCTTCAAAGGCTTGCCACACGGTTTCCGGCGGTTCGGGAATAAGCTGTCAGCATGTAAAAACTGGGATTTGGTCATGGAAGATGGGATTCGCTGGGCATGGAGCAAGCCGTCTGCATCCGGGTCATTCACAATCAACGAATACTAGTCAGATGAACAAATGTATCTATGTCATAAACTAAGCAAACTTAAAGAAAGAAAAATCTCTCTCATCCGAGTCAATAATTGTGTAGAAAAGACCCGTTTCTCCGCAATCAATCCATCCTCCCCGCATCTCCATCCATGCCCCACGCCATAGCTCTTAGCACATGCCGTCGGACTGTCTCCGTGTCTTCGGTTATCCTCAATTAGGCAAGTACCGAGTGGCACAACACTCCGTGCTGTTAATTGGCATCTGAGCTCTTAGAAATTTATGGAGAACAGACTTGATTCGTCTATTCGACACATTGGCATCGGATACATGGTGCCGATATCCACGGAATAATGGCCGAGTTACTTGCCGCATTGCGATTTGAGGTCACAGGATAAAAGCGGTTGATGGTTATTTATTTGAATTATATACGTACACAAACAGTCCAATTCGGGAAAAGAAGAAATTCCGGTCATTGGAAGATCAAAAATATTGAAATATACCCTTACACGCTTGAAGATATGGCACCCTCTGTTATCACTTTGGAGCAAGAAGCTCCATCTCTCCCCCGAGAACCACAAACAGAAACCAAGATGCCCCAGATACACTTGACAACTAAAGAACTGGGACAGAAACACGTTCTGGATCCAAGTTACAAACTGTTGGAACAGCCCATTGGCACACGCCGATCCATTAGGGTTGTGTCTCTTGGTGCTGGCTATTCGGGCTTGATGATGGGAATCATGTATAACGAACGCCTGAAACACCAGAATACAGAGTTTGTTATTTATGAGCGGAATGAGGATTTGGGTGGAACTTGGTTTGAGAATAGGTAAATCCACACATTCTAGATTTTGATGTTCCAGGCAACTAATGACCTTTAGATATCCCGGATGCAAATGCGATATCCCAGCGCACAACTATTCTTTTAGTTTTTGCCCTAATGCAGCATGGCCAAACTATTATGCGACTTCTGAGCAGATCCATGCTTATATGAAAGACGTTGCCGCGAAATATGAGGTTGAGCAATACATCCGCTATAAGCACTCTATTGTGGGCGCTACGTGGAATGAGCAAAAGGGGAAGTGGGAAATTCAGGTCGAGAGACCGGATAAATCTGTTTTCATGGACGAATGCGATGTTTTTGTTAACGCGAGCGGGGTTTTGAAGTCAGCAAATATATTCAAGTTTTGGCGGGCCATGGGATGCTAACATATCAATAGTAACTGGCAATGGCCTACAATTGACGGGCTGGACAAATTCCAGGGTACGCTTATGCATTCGGCACGCTGGGATGATTCGTATGATTTCACAGGAAAGAAAGTCGCCTGTATCGGTATTGGATCATCTGCAATACAAATTGTGCCCAATCTTGCAAAAGGTATGGGGTTTCCTTCTGATAGAACAGATATCAGCTAGCTAAGTATTGGAAACAGTGGTAGGAAATATGGATTGCTACGTCCGGAGTCAAACTTGGATTAGTCCTGCACCAGGTATTAACGAGCCAACCGAAAACGATCCAGAAATGGATGAAGACTATAACTTCTCGGAGAAAACATTGGAACTTTTCAAAGACCCCGAATATTTACGAGTTTATCGTTCAGCACTCATGGACAGACGCCTCGAGAATTACAGTCGATCACTCATTGATTCTGAAGGTCAAAAACAGGCTCAAGAAATATTCCGCAAGTCCATGACCGAGCGTCTGGGAAATAGTGAAAAGGGCAAGAAAGCTGCAGAGCTCTTATTACCTACATTCCCCATTGGATGTCGTCGTATCACACCTGGTCCTGGGTTTCTGGAAGCCATTGTTCAACCCAATGTCGAAATGCGATGGGATGATATCGACTGTATTACTCAGCGCGGTATCAAAACCAAATCTGGCGAAGAGTTAGAGTATGATATTATTGTCTGCGCCACTGGATTTGATACCACGTTCAAGCCAGCTTTCCCCTTGATTGGCCGAAATCGTGTCAATATGGCGGAAAAATGGGCTACAGATCAGCCCAAGGCATATTTCAGCATGTGCGTTCCTGATTTTCCAAACTACTTCTGTAAGTCTCAACCCGAATCACTTCTGTAAATTGCATTCAGAAAGAATACTAATATTTGCAGGCTTCGTCGGTCCCAATGCACCCTTAGCAAACGGATCCCTGATTCTCTACATCCAAGCAGTAGCAGTATACATCTACAAATGGCTTGAAAAGCTACAAACGGAAGGAGTCCGCAGTTTCGAAGTCCGAGATGAGGTAAACGAAGAGTACAATCAACACGTAGCCAAATATCTCGAACGAACAGTCTGGAGCGGTGGATGCAGAAGCTGGTATAAACGTGGCACTGTTGATGGCCCCGTTATCGCTATTTATTGCGGATCGATCATACATATGCTTGAAGCTTTGAAGAACCCCAGGTGGGAAGATTTCCGTATGGATAGAACTCCGGAAGCGACTGTGAATAGGTTTGCCTATTTGGGAAATGGGTTTTCGTCACGAGAGGCGAAGAAGGGCTCGGTTGGGGCTACGCAGACGGTGGACTTTGATCACTTTTGGGATTTGTGTGTTTTGCCGCAGATTCACGATTAGTATCTTATTGCGATGGTCAAGTCGTTTGCAATTATATTTTTACATATAATATTAGTCACATGTATTGAACATGAATGTATATCCAGTTCAAATAGGTAAGCTTGGCTTGGGGTTAGGGTGTACGTGAAGCTCGGCTATGTACCTCTTGAACATGTTCCGAATGGCTTCAAGTATGGCAATGTCATAAAAGAGAAACGTGTAGATTGATTTTGAGTTTCAAATGCAATCGAGGTGGGATGAACATCGGTAGGGTTGTGATAGTACTATGAGATCTCAATAACCACCGTGTGGTCTTCATTCCGAGGTCTCCTCCATTCGCCTGACTACACATGGATATTTATCCATTCGGTTCCGGCAATATGTACTATCCCCTCGGTATTCCTATAGCCGAAACATTCGTGGGCCATCCAGTGAATGGAACGCTTCGGTTGCAGTAATCGTAGCGACGCACTGCATATTCTTGATTGATAAATATCTAGAAATATTATAACTAATAGACATACATGTAACATTAAGCATACAACAACAAATTCAAACATGTCATTAGCAACACAATCAACACCCCCTTCACGCTCACTGGCAGGTAAAGTCGCCATCGTCACCGGTGCAGGTTGTGCTGGAGACGGAGTTGGCAATGGACGCGCAATCTCAATCCTCCTCGCAAATGACGGCTGCAATGTTGTATGCGTCGACCAAAACCCGGAATGGGCAGAAAGAACGGTGGACATGATCAATTCTGAGCTAGGCTACGGGAAAGCAATACTTGCTCAAGCGGATGTTACATCCGCCTCTGACTGCGAAGCAGCTGTAACCAAGGCACTGAATACATTTGGTCGACTAGATATTCTCGTGAATAATGTCGGCGTTGGGGGTGCACCCGGTACAGCTGTGGAAGTTGTAAGTCAACAACATAATTCTGGGTCATTATGTCGTATACGCTAACATTTCAATCAGGACATGGAGAAATGGGCGAAAGGGTTAGAGATCAATGTTTCCAGTATGGTGCTGATGGCGAAATATGCTGTTCCGGCAATGACGAGAAACGAGGGTGAAGTCCGAGGATCGATTGTGAATATGGGTAGTGTTGCTGGTTTGAAGGGCGGAACACCTCATTTGCTTTATCCGACGAGTAAAGGGGCTATTGTGAATATGACGAGGTCGATGGCTGCTCATCATGCGGAAGATGGGATCCGGGTCAATTGTGTCTGTCCGGGCGTAAGTTATCCAGATTCTCTTATTGTATCAAAGAACTGACTGGATGTTAAAAGATGTTATACACACCAATGATGTACGCAGGAGGCATGACGGATGAAGCCAGAGAAGCAAGGAAAAAGAGAAGCTTACTCGGCACAGAGGGAACAGGATGGGATGCTGCCTGTGCTGTCGTGTTTCTGGCAGGACCACATGCCAGGTGGATCACCGGTGCGATCTTACCAGTAGACGCAGGTGCGACTGCAGCTGTTGGAATAGGTTTGCCAAAGAGTGCCAGTGTTAATGGATCTAAAGCGGACGAGAAGTCATAACGATAGATAGATTTCCCTTTAATCAAGAATAGTTACAAGAGACTTCTGACCGTTTTAACATGAACTAATCGTCATGTAGCAAGGCTACTCGTGCCTTAATCTTTCCATCACACAGATCTTTCAACACGATGGGAAAGTCCTTGAGTTTTGCGTCTTCAACCCGAGGCTGTATTGCCTTTATTGAAATCAAATGGAGAACTTCCTGCAAATCCTTCTTCTGCCCTCCATATGTAAATATAATGCTCAGTCTTTTCCTGATTCCAATCTTCATATCGATGACATTGGTATCGTCCAAGGTCCCGATGCAAACCATCTTGCCTCCGCGGCGGACTACAAAAGACAATTAGCGGGAGGTTTCTCTCTAGTGGTTAATAAAACAGAAATGTACCAATAGCCTGAGCATCCTGAAACGTTTGATCCTTACCCACGAAGTCAAGAACAGTATCAATCTTCCCGGCCAGAGAATGATCGCGCACAAACTCCTGCACCGATGCCCCGACAGGAACAATATCTGCTTCTGGTACGCCAATCTTCTTTGCCTCGTCGAGGCGTTCTTGTCTGACATCAGAAATAATGACTCGTGCCCCGATATGCAGGACGACCTGCAAGCCATTGAATCCGAGTCCTCCAAGTCCGAAGAGGAAAACAGTCTCTGAAGGCTTAACTTCTGCACGGCGCGTGATTGCATGGTAGCTGGTTTTGACCGCGTCTGTGGCTACCGCAGCGACGGATGATGGTATATCTATTACTGTAAGTAATTATCCAAGTAACATACACATATGAGAGGAATGTACTATCGGGAATGAGGGTAATTGCTCGTGTCGTCAGCGTCGCATACGGTGCGTAGAAGCCATCTTCCCCGATCCCGGAGTGATGTGCTCGTTCACACAACCTAATCATTATATCAGTTAACTGTCTGTTTGGAATTTATACTTGAATACATACTGTGCAAGGTCTCGAGAGCACTCGGGACAGTCATCGGAGCCACAACCCGGTACAGCAATCGTGGCTACTCTGTCTCCCTGAGCCCATTATTAATTACACCTTATCCTGTCCCCTTTAGATCATGAAGCTCACTTACAATCTTGTAGCCGGAACCCTTTGCTTCTTCTCCTATGCGAACTATAGTTCCACAACCCTCATGCCCCTAGATACAATAAATCAGCATAGTGACAATCATACCGGATTCAACATATGGTACCAAAATATACTTATCCTGAAACCATGGGCGTTGATTTTCATTTGTCAAAAGTGAATGATCACTATGGCACACTTTTGCATGTCAGGCTTATCCATCAGAAATATGTACGTAATGAGATTACCAAGTACCTCCTGATGCCAACAGCTTGATCAAAACTCCATTGGTGGGCGTTTCAGGGACCGGCACCTCTTCCCAGACCTGTACAACGTCACTATTCTGATCGATAGCCTGCGACGAAGCATGCTATCACAAGCTTCGGATACTGACCGGCTCAGGGTTTCCTTTATGTTTCCTCCAGGCGAACATGGTGGATGGTATAGTTGGAAGTGCCATGGCTATAATCTCGGATTGTGATAGTGTGGGTTAATGGCGACAGATAGTTACGTTGATGCTTGCGTTTTGACAATCTTCCCCTCAAACAGCTCGTAGACCTTCTTCTTATATGAACAATCAAGTGAGGAGGCATCACTATCAACCGGCGTCTATCCATCTAACCTGAAGTAGAATTGCCGGTCTACCCAGGTACATTCTATACCGAGGATAGTTAAAATGTAATGGATTTAGAAAACTCCGATATAGCTTGTTACTCTTCTACAGTGATTCGCATATAATCTAAACTGCCCGTGCATGAGATAAAGACTATGATGACCACTAGATACAAGTATGGAGATTCATTCACGTACTATTCACACTATGATTCCGCCATATCTCGACTATCAAAACCCATTATTTCCTCTGACCTTGTCTCTGCTCGAAATCAGCATCCCATCATACATCAGATCATTCTTTGTAAATCCTCACTTTGTAATCATCCAACCACTTATCCTCAATGATTCTCAATTGGGTCGTTTGCTTCTTGATAAAGTACTCATCCTTTGGATCAACGTAGTCCTCCTGGTTTACATCCATGAACCCTTCCTTGGCTTTCGAGCGTGGTGTAATCATAAGTGAGCGGCCTATCCAAGACGTCACATTAGCAAAATCTTCCTCATTAGTGATCAACACGTTCATACCATTAATAGATTTATCACATGCAATTTTCATCATTGCACCAGCACAGTCGGCTTGTTCACCAAACTCGATGCCATTGTCAACTAGCCATGTTTCGTATTCTTTTGTTCGGATAGCGCTTTTGATCCAGCAAGGGGCAACGTAGTTGATTCGAATGCCTTGCTCCCAGCTGCTTCGGCGGACTGTCTTCATGAAACCGCGTAGACCGTGTTTGGTGGCTGTGTATTCCCAGTTGCCCTTTAGCATTGTTAGCTACCGTCCATAACGCATTGCAAATTTCATTTGCATAAGGCAACGTACCGGCGAGTCAATATATGCCACCATACTTCCAGTAATGATAAAGCAGCGGTCTCGCTCCTCCGTATCTGGCTGTTTCCTGAAGTAGTGCACAGCTAATTTCCAAGTGTAGAAGGTTCCATCCATATTGGTCCTGACAATCTTAAGATCAGGCTTAGTCGGTGGTCCATTGGGATCTATTCATCTTTGTTAGCATCTCTTAATCAAATTTGACGATATCACTCACCATCCAAATTCCACAAACTATCACCGGAACTCCTACTAATCCCCGCATTTGCAATAACAACATCCACACTATTAGACGGACTCTTATTCTTAGCCCTCTCAAAAAGATTAATCATATCATCCCAATCCCTAATATCGCATTTCACAAATGCCGCTTTGGGCGGTTGGTTTGGATCCGAGCCATTCAGCTCCTTTTCAATGTCTGTGCCTCGAATGGCAAGGTCACCGAACGTCACGAAGGCGCCGGCAGCCACAAAAGCGCGCACCATTGCTTCGCCCATGCCGTTCGCACCGCCAGTGACGATGACGGATTTGTTCCTCACATTTTCGAGTTTGGGAGGGATGGTGTGGTCGATGGGACCGTTATAGGTGTATTTGGCGATAGGCATGTTGGATTATCGTTCTATTACTGAGAGATGGATGGAATGTTGTTATTGGGATAGATATCTTACACCCGAGACTTCATATTCATATCAAGCAAGCAACCCATACTATTTAAATCGTCATCTCCAATTCCACCAAGCTAACAATCACGGCTTAAAGTCCGTGTAACTATATTGTGGGGTGAATCCGGGGAACATACAGCGAGAATACTCATTGAAAACATACAGCAGCCGAACCAATCACGGATTTCGTCCGGTATTTGCTCAAAAAGGAAAGCCGGCGCAACAGCCGAGATAAAATCTGGAGTCAGACTTGATTGTTAATTGACGCCAATTTTGGGGTTGAAATGTTAGTGATTATCAAGTAATCCAAGCTAATCAAGTCATGTAAATAATCAAAGGACAAACAACTTCGAACTCATTCCAGCCCAACAATGGTTAAGCCGTAACCCTAATTTAGGGTTGGTCGAGCACCGCGAAGCTAGACGCCTTACACTGACTGACTTATTACAGAGAATGGCTAATGTCTTGAGAAATTGTACAGAATGTCTACAACTATGCTCATTGGACTGTTAAGTATTATACCACAGACAGATATCTTAATGGTCTATGACAGCCACCCGCGAAACTAGCCCAATGCTGGAATTAATGTGCAAGGTTATAGCTGAATGTCAACGACAATGATTTCTTTTGCTTCGCGAATACGAGCTGCCATTATGGCACTTAATCCAACTGATCCGACGCCAAAACTTGCGACGGTACTTCCTTCTTGGACGTTGAGAGTGTTAAAACAATCGATCCGGCACCGGTCTGTAGCCCACAACCCAAGGGAGCGAACAGGTCTAACGGAGTGTTCTGAGGAACTTTGATAATGCACTTGCAATGCACAACAGCCAGTCTCGAAAATGAACTCTGGCAGGAAAAATGAGCTCGGAGAACAGATCTATCGCTCAGTGCGAGACCCGAGCTACCGTCACCACGCAACCCGCCAAAGTTGAGTGGCATCATAGAGTCACAGTATGGTGCTCGTCCGGATTCACACTGTTTACAGTTCTTGCAGAAGGCATAGCTGAGGAGAACTCCGTCGCCGACGGTGGCTTCGTCCACCTCGGACCCTGTGTCTACAACTACTCCGGCGCCTGAAATATGTGTAGGGAACAAATTGATACAAGAATGGGAGGAAGTCTTACCTTCGTGTCCGAATACTGCTGGTGTGACTACTGGTAGAACACCGGTTGCACATGATAGGTCAGTATGGCATAGGCCGACAGCGTGCACCTCTACCAATGCCTCATGCGGCTTCAAGGCATCTACCTTAATAGTCTCTAGGTGAAGGGACCATTGACTTCCCTTAGGACAAGGGCGGTAGTTTCACGAGAGATTCTTCAATTGAACTAGGTAAGACAGGATGAAGAACAATGGTTGGAACAGACAAAGATATTAAGGGTGTAGAGCTCGCTTTTTCGACTGATGTCAAGGACAATAGAACTTATCCGATATCGATGCAGCCGAAGCGCTCCCTTTTATGCTCTCCTACCATGGAGACCGCGGACTCAAGCAATGCGATGTATCCAAGCTTTGACTGCTGGGATTGATTCACGATCTTCAATCATACCCCGCTCCACGCCTTCTTCTTTCTTCCATACTTCTGTCCCGAATAACTAGTGCCACCCTTTAATAGGACTCTTCGAACTGTGATCCACATAGCCATTGTGGACAAAAAGCCTGTGATATCGGAAGTGTAAAGAAATATCGGGGTATGTGGAAGAACATGCCCCATAGCCGAAGACGGCTCTTATTATCGGCAGGTCAGATGGCCAAACTCTCCGTCATTGGACGCCCAAAATGAAATGTTCTCCCCGTATGGATTTCCCCCGCAAACAAACAAATATCAATGGCTAGCAGGTTTACCTATTGGCGCTCCTCAACCCAACGGAAGCCCGGTGTGACTCCACGTTTACTCCACAGATCTTATCACGATGAGCAGAGATTGGCTGGACCACAGAATCAGGGGAACATCGTCATGATCCACGAATACATTTCAGACCTGGCTTAGCGACTTGGCAAAGGATTAAACGGATATACGTAGCCATACGTATACTTTATCGCACAATTTGAGTTAATCCGTCGACTTCATTCCGGTCTAGGCTTGATGTAGTCAAGGTAAGCAATAGGTAACCAGTCAACGTCCTGGAGACGTATAATATCGGTTCTGTTAACGATGCACGAGGCAAATCCCGATGCCGAATTCTGAAGCCGAATACGGGTGTTACCCGCTCTATATGAAGAATTGAGGGTCAATATGGAGACAGGAGAGGTGCGTGCGCCCTTATAAGGCGCTTAATATGAATTCAATCAATATTCCGTACTCTGCGGAGCTGATAAATTCCCCGCAGTCCTCAAGATTTTTGCGTGCCTTTTTTGTGTAATCCTTGTCGTCACCTGCTTTCTATTCATAGAATCTTCACGTTCCTGAGTGGTACACGCGATACCCCTTGATATATCACAATGGGCTCGGTAAATGAGTCCAATAACCCCTTGGGGCCGGTTATCCCGCTTTTACTAAATGGTAAAGAAATCACTACCGAGGTGACTTACGATGTCGTTTCGCCAAAAACCGGCCAAACCATCTACAAATCTTCATCAGCCTCCGTTGAAGATGCCGAAAGAGCAGTTGAATCCGCACAAACCGCATTCGAGTCATGGTCACAAACTAAACCCAACGATCGAAGAGACATCCTCCTCCGGGTCGCAGACATCTTGCTCCGGGACAAGGAAATTTTGCGCACAATCGTCCACCAAGAGACCGGAGAAGTTGATTCCATGTTTGACTTTGAGCATAATCTAGCTGTGCAAGCATGTAAAGCTGTTGCGGGTTTGATTTCGGCGATTCGTGGCTCTGTCCCTACAGTTAGCGATGAGGGTAGATCTGCCATGATTCTGCGCGAACCATTCGGTGTTGTGCTCTCCATCGCTCCTTGGAATGCGCCTTATATCTTGGGCATTAGGTCATTGCTTGGCCCTTTAGCGATGGGCAATACGGTTATATTCAAGGGTTCTGAATTCAGTCCCGGTGTGTACTTTAGAATCGCGTCCATTTTCCACGAAGCCGGACTTCCCAATGGATGTCTCAACACGATTCTTCATCGCCCGCAAGATGCTGCCGAAGTCACTTCGGCACTGATTGCTCACCCAGCTGTCCGCAAAATCAACTTCACCGGTAGCGCCCTCGTCGGTGGTATTATCGCCAGTCAAGCGGCTAAACTTCTCAAGCCAACACTTATGGAACTCGGTGGCAAGGCCCCTACTATCGTTTGCGAGGACGCCAATCTTCAAGAAGCTGCTTTGGGCGCAACTCTAGGATCATTCCTCAATTCGGGCCAGGTCTGCATGTGCACCGAGCGTGTAATCGTGCACGCTGCTGTGGCAGATCAATTCAGAGAAATCTTCAAACAAACCATCGATCAAATCTTCGGCACCCCTGACGGACTGACGCTCGTCAACGCACCCCCTGTCACCAAAAACAAAAAGCTTCTCTCCGACGCCATTTCCAAGGGCGCCAAAGTCGTTCATGGCGATCCCGAGCATACCGCCTCTATCAACACCGCCATGCGTCCCGTTGTTCTAGAAGGTGTCAAGGAAGGAATGGATATGTATTACACCGAATCATTCGGACCTACAGTCTCCCTGTTTACCGTCGAAAGCGACGAAGAAGCAATCAAACTTGCTAATGATACCGAATACGGGTTGGCGGCTTCGGTATACACGGAAGATCTCAGACGAGCGTTCAGAATTGCGAAGAAGATTCAGTCTGGAGCTGTGCATATTAACGCTATGAGTGTGCATGATGAGAGCAGTTTGCCTCATGGTGGGTTCAAGAGTAGTGGATATGGCAGGTTCAATGGCATCGAAGGGCTGGAAGAGTGGGTTCAGACCAAGACTGTTACGTGGAAGGACTGATTTTGAGGGCTGGCTGTTTGATTGTTCATTTAGTACATACGAGCCAATGTCGAATAGACGGAAAAAAGTACTGCACCACACAGACCTCCTCTAGGCCAGATTACGTCCGATGCATGCGCGAGGTCCGAAGCTAAATGGGATGAGACAGTCCCGGGAAGCTAACATGTCACATGCATCTTTAGATCCCATATCTGCAGTCCGGTTACGTACCGTAGCAACAAAATTGTGTATAAGTCAAACAAGACAGCGGAAGAACAGTAAACGACGAGAGGGCTTATTAATAACATGATGTATGTTTTACAGCTTGCTGATATATCGCTCTAAGACATTGACTGGAAAGCCTATATTGAAGAGTATAAGCCTATGCCTTGGAGGACATAGGCTATGAGGAACACAACATTGATTCAAACACGAGTTTGAAGAACCGTATAACAACGCTAATACGCTATATACCGAACTGAACAGAACTTGAAGCCTGAGTAATACAATATTCTTGCCGGTAGCCGTTCGACTTTTATGAAGTCATTGATGTTGATTCGGTTTAAAATCGGCGTGGATACCGAGATCGGTATCTTTCATCAGGTTGTGGTCGCAAATACCTAGGTATCATGGCCTATATAATCACGTCTATAAAGACCATTCTGTTTGAAGTATAATCAATCAAACATTTCAAAGACATTATAACGCTTGGCAGCATGACTGTGATGTCTAATTGGGGCAATATTTGGCCCCTTTCGGCGCCCCTTAAGCTTCATCCTTCCGTCGCCGCCCTCTCCGCGATACTAGCCTATGTGGCCGTGCGATTTATTTATAGAAAATATTTCTATCCTCGCTACTTCACTCCTCTCAAACATATCCCACTGGCTATACCGGAGGCCCCTTCGAAAAATGGCAAAGAAGAGGTAACCAGCTCACGAAAGGTGATAACATCGCTGATGCACGCTGTTGCCACAGTGCCGAATAATGGTCTCCTTCGGTTCTATGGCCCGGATACAAATGAGCGAGTCCTGGTTACTGGTGTGAAAGCGCTGAATGATATTCTTGTACTCAATGCATCTTCATTTGTGAAGCCGGAGTCTGTGCGGCGGAGGCTGTATGTGTTTGGTGGTGAAGGGTTGCTTTTAGCTGAGGGCGACACACATAAGGTATTTCCTCTCTTTTTCGGAACTTCTGATTAATCCAGTCAGCTGATAGTCATGGTTGCAACAGGTACAGCGTAAAAGCTTGATGCCAGCATTCTCCTTCCGGCACATCAAAGACCTATACCCAATCTTCTGGACAAAGTCCAGAGATCTCGTCAAAGTCCTCGAACACGAAATTTCGGAAGAAGGATCATCAAAATCGGATGTAGTCGTCATCAAAACCTGGGCTACTCGTACAACCCTTGATATCCTCGGTCTTGCGGGGATGGACCACGATTTCCAGTTTTTGAAAAATCCTCAAAGCACCCTTATCCGTCATTATGGAAACACTCAAATTCCGCCCACACGCGTCGAGATTTTGCTCGGGTTCATCTTATCGTTGTTCACATCGAATTACGAGGTGCTAATGACAAAAATACCGACGGCGAGAGTACGACGATTGAACGAGGGATCGAAATATATTCGACAGCTCTGTCGTGAACTCATCCAAGAAAAGAGAGATAAACTGGACAAGCCAGACTCCGGCCAAGATGTTGATATTATCTCCGTCGCTCTAAGAAGCGGTGCATTCACAAATGAAAACCTCGTTGATCAGATGATGACTTTCCTCGCAGCTGGTCACGGGACGACAAGTCATGCCTTGCAATGGTCTGTATACGCTCTCTGCAAACATCAAGACATACAAGAACGCTTGCGAGAAGAAGTGCGCGATCGCCTACCTTCCATAAGCGATCCGGAATCGATCATCACTGCGCAAGAACTTGATAGTCTCCCATATCTCCACGCATTTTGCAACGAGGTACTCCGTTTCTACCCTTCCATCCCCGGCACAGTTCGTCAATGCACACGCGACACGACGGTAGCAGGATACCAGATCCCCAAGAAAACGACCTTCATTATCCCCATGGGAATCATCAATCAGGATCCCAAATTATGGGGCCCAACAGCCAGAACTTTCGATCCGGAGCGCTGGCTCGGTGAAGGAAGGGCCAATTCCGGCGGTGTTGAGAACCATCTCGGGTTTCTGACATTCTTACACGGGCCGAGGAGTTGTATTGGATCTGGGTTTGCGAAAGCAGAATTGGCGTGTTTGGTTGCTGCGCTTGTGGGCAGGTTTCAGATGGAGCTGGAGGATCCGAATGGTAAGTTTGAGTTGAGTCAGCATGGAATTGGGACTTCTCCGAAAGATGGAGTGCGCACGAGGCTGAAGGTGTTGGACGGGTGGTAAGTAAACTTCCAAGGTTGACGATAGGATTTCTGCAATGTGTTGCAAGCTATATGAATGACAACTACTGTATTGCAAAGTAAGCGCATCCTTTTGGTACAGTGGGATTGCAACACAATGTATTAGTATAAGGTGAATTCTATATGGACTCTAAATTATCTGATAGTTAGACATCTCTGCTCATTCACAGCACTTGAGGCTGTCAAGTAATTGTTGATATATTTCGTCCTTTCACATCTGCCAGTCATTCCCTCTCCTCTACCTGGGTATTGTTTATATACCTAAACATAACTAGATGTATTTATAATACGGAATGAAATTTGTACCTCAGATAAAACCTTTCTAGGCAACCGAGTTCTAGAAGGGATCTAAGACATATATCGCACTAAATCGGGATTCAAGGATTAATCTTTCCAAGGTTAAATCTACCTAATAAAAAGATTTTACAGTGCCGGGTGAACTTTCTGCCACTCCAAGGACAAAAGGATCGGAGTAAACTCTGTCCCATTTCCATCCAACTCAACCACCTTTCATCATACGTTTAACCTATCTTCATCATATTGCTTCACGATGCGAGGCCGGAAATCAAATTTTGTCGCGTGCGTACATTGTCGCCAGATGAAAGTAAGCCTATACCCTCAGTTAATGATGAAACACGTCTGACAGTGTTAGCTGGCGTGCGACGCGCCGTCGAAATTTCCCGCGGGATGTTCGAGATGCACCAAGGCAGGCAAATTTTGCTCTGTAGATCCGAATTTTAAGCGTACAAAGAGAAGGCAGTACGTAAATGTCTTTCTGAAGACATTTTATTCTCCTGACAGTGTCCACAGGCGTTTGCAACAGGTGGAGCAAGAGTTGCGACAGGTCAAAGTGGCGATGCATACTCTGAAAGAACAACCAAATGACAGCGCATCGAACAGTTCCCACACCCCGAATGTACAGTTATCGGAATCGGATGGTGTTCCGCTCCCTCAAATTAATACGACGCTTGATGATGTCGTAGTACCGACATTGAGATCAATTGGGAGCGTGCAACTGTCGGCGTCGTTGATTAAGGAACTTCTCACAGAGTAGATACCCAAGGATCAACTACCGAGCAAATAACTCAAACTTACCTTTCGTCAGATATTATCAGTTTTACCATCCCATCTGTCCAATCTTACCACCAGTATCCTCATTCATCGCACACTCCAACGAAAGTCCCTTGCTTTTCTGGACAGTCATGCTCACCGCAATGCGAGCCAAGCCTGACTTCAAACACCTCTTTCCAGCTCTGATTGAAGAAGTCTCCACCATGGCCTATGATTGCATTCGTCCGAGAAATGGAACCTTTCATTCCGTGCAAGCTCTTCTACTACTAACTTATTGGAATCTTCCATTTGAGAAGTTGCCCATGGATGCGTCTCTTTCGTTTTCCAATATGGCGACACAGATTTGTGTTCGTATGGGCTTGCATCGGCCTGCTTATTCGGCAGAGTTTGATCGAGTTTCCGCTGTTCATGATCCTGTCAATGTTCCCAGTCGGATAGCCTGGATATTTTGTTTTGTCAGTAACATTAGGTGGGTTTATCAATGCTGTATTGATAATTACATGATAATCAACGGCTAATTGATCAAGTGTCCACGGCCAACTTGGACTTCCTCCTACGGTTCGATTAGATCGTGGTCTGCTGGACGCGCTCGGTACTAAACCTGGGTGGCTTCCTGATACGTTGTACTGCCAATTGCACATTGCTCACCATTTGCTGAAAATTATTACAACGCTGGGTAACCACGAGTCATCACCCACAGGTCTACTCCCAAAAGCAGATTACGTCGTCCCGATGTTTGAAGCTGAGCTCCGAGTCGCAGAAACGCATTTATCTCCGTATTGGACTCCAGGTGATTACATATCCTTTTGCACGTGCAAAATGGTTCTTTATAGTATTGCCATCTCCGCCGCGGACAGCGACGGTGAGGGCATTGACTCGATAGGAAGTGACAAACGAGCCCAATGGATTGTGCAAGGATGCATGTGTGCTATTGCCATTATTCAAGCTGCATCTACCATAGAAGAACCACTCATCAAATTGCCCACAAGGATATACAAGACCTTGGCGGCTTCCGTTTGCTTTTTGATCTTGCTCAAATGCTCCAAACATTACTACCTCGTTGATGACAGTGCTATATCATCTGCTATGCGACAAGGATGGGAATTGTGCCGCAAGTTCGAGAATGTCACCAGCGACTTTATCCCTCGAACGAACCACCTGATCGAGCGATTGAGCATTTATAGTGAGACGCTAAGACCGGAGGATAAGACAGAGGAACTTTTCACTAGCAAAGCGCGATTGGGGTTTAATATAGCCCGAAGTGCTTCGGTGCTTGTTCATCGGGTGGTTTTGAAAAGGAATCAACAAGAAAGCGAGACAATAGGAGACGACAACGGCAGCGGGATAGGACAAGCAACCGATTATAACATGGATATGGCGGGTTTGGATTTCTTCTTGGACTTTGACTGGGATGAATCCTTGTTGAGTCTCCCTGGACTTTCGAGCTCTACGTGAGAATGTATCCTCCATGTCGGCACGACGGCATTCATCTGTCCATATCCGTTGGTGTGCTTAATAGAATAACTACAGATTCGGCGCAGTTGCGATATGAGGCACACTATCCCAAGCATCATCCAGCCCGCCAAACCTTGCAAATCGAAATATCAACCGCTGCACCTCCATATCCGCCGTCTCATAAAACGTGGCTTCACCCGGAAGTCGATAACCAGGGTCATTCTGTTTATCCACCGAGTCCATCGCCATATGTTCTATGGTCAGACACAACTCCGACGGAAGCGGGAATTTGGGTTGTCCAGTGTACTCTTTCGAGACTTGCTCTACATATCGAGTGGTGCGGATGAATTTAGGAAGGTGTCCATCGTCGTTATACACAACAGCACGTCTGTACGCACCTCCCAATCACCGGGCTGTTTGGGGGTGTAATTAGAAATCCTTTCGGGATAGAGGGCTGGTACCTTGCAGCAAGTATATGTAATGAAATCAGTCCATTCCGTGACTTCGAGTAACCTACACTTCATCTCATCCGTCATCCACTTCTGCTCAATCAGCACGGACATCCAAATCGACGAATTGACAGAATGCAACAGGGAAAAATCAATCATCTCCACCTTTCGTGGCCTTTGCGCTGCTGCAGCAATGAAAAGACCCGTGTTTGCTAATTCGGCCGTTTTTGCGTTTTATTTGATGCGGTTTTACGGTGAATTCTGCCGGGTATGAGGATAATACTTTGATTGGCTCGGGCGATGAGTCGGTCTCGTAGTTTGTTGGGCCCATCGGTTGATCTTACGGGTGGGAGATGGTTGGATCGGCGCGGAGATGGGGATAGATCGACAATGAGATTGCCGTTTGGGACGGTTTTGCTGTTTTCCCTATACGCTACTACATCCTCGATGATGCGGTCGAGATAGTCCGTGGTGATGGCCGCCTCGGCCAAAGCCTCAGCCAGGATAAGTATTTGCTCAAACTCGAATGCGTCTCTTCTTCCGGCCATAGGCACACGGGTTGACCGTGCTGAATATGCAACTTCTTCTCCAATGGCGCGCCGAATCGGCCTTTATCGGACTGGAGCAGCAAGCCAGTGCAGGGATCATGTCGAAAACTATTGTTAAGTTCAAACCCCTCAAGTATATCAAATGCCATTATTACAAGCTCTGAAATTGATCCCTCCACATGCCCAAAAAGAAGCGATATCTAAATCCTGTAGGTAGCTTTGCTAAACCCCCTGAACGTTACTCAACCCCGCAAATGATACAAGCCCTAATTCCGCATGGATCCCAACGATCCAATGATAGAAGCCGATACAATCGCAGTAGGAAAGAACGTGTCAAGTCTGCTCATCATAACAATAATTGTAATAGACTTCCGCGAGATAGGCTTTCGTGAGTAAGGCGAACGATTCATCTGTAGACTCCACCAATCTCTGAAACATCCTTGACTGGATCGTTGTCAATACAAATCGTGAACCTCGAACCGAGTAGTCGACCAAGAAGCGCCCATCCGTTGCCGCCGAAGCCCAAGGACTTTGGAGAGTTTATTTCCACCAATCAAGGCTATTAAGGACCATATTCGTCGACAGTACCAAGATGATTTAGAACATGATCTCACAATTCAGATCCAGTTGATATCCAATTGAATGCATTAGCAAATCAACGGATGAGCAACGCAGCATAGCACAGCACCTCGTGGCTTCGTGGGTAGCGGCTTCCAAGGCGTCTGATTAA
The DNA here is from genome assembly GCA_022814505.1 of Talaromyces liani. Taxonomy (NCBI): domain Eukaryota; kingdom Fungi; phylum Ascomycota; class Eurotiomycetes; order Eurotiales; family Trichocomaceae; genus Talaromyces; species Talaromyces liani. The sequence continues at coordinate 42,006 of JAKLNL010000059.1, forward strand.
CCTCACGAATGACCAGGTCGGATAAGTAGTCGATTGCTTGGATGATGGAATGAATCAAGTTCACCAACACCTCCATTGAGAAGCTAAAATATCGGCGGAGTCAGGTCGACCTGCATTAGGTTCGTCTTCGGTAGCTTATTTCATTGTAAAACGAGAGCTGACTAGCGAATTCTGGAGACAGAATCTATACGCGTATTATACGAAAAGACCCGGTTCCTGTCCTGTTGATCGTGGACTTTTCAGGCGACAGCATATCTTGCGGGGCCGCAAGTCGCTAATCAAGTTCAGCAGAAGCCTACGTCTATCAAGCTTAATTCCTATATGATTTGAGATGGCTTCAAATGTTACAATCTTCAAAGCGTAGCTTTCCCCTTGAGCCACGTACGCAGTCCGATTATAGCATGTTCCGTACCGTTCTGTCGGGTAAATATTGCGCTCAAGTGGAGAGAATTTTCAGCGCTTCACTCGAGTCATCGACTGGCCATTAGAACAGTTGACTAGGGTTGAAGCTTTGAAGGTGCTTGAAAATTGAAGCCTTGCTGCCTTAAGTTACAACATGAGGCCGTTTGTGGAAGGTGTAGCGAGCCAATCACAGATGGCATTTCTCATCCGGCCCGTTCCCCATTTGGGAATAGCGTTGTCGGCCGGTTAGTTCTTCCGGCGCCGAGTTTCTCTTTCTCGCCGCGAAAAGAAAAACGAGAAAGGGGAAAGCGAAAGTCGAGGATGAAACTAGAGCTATGTTTTGATTGGAATGGTAACAGCCTAAGAGGCAGAAACTATTTATCTACCTACTTCTATGCGCTCATGATGTTATGCGACTGCTGGCTTACTGTCAATAACGAAGTCCCCAATAATATCCCGAAATATCTCAAAATTGCCGCCCAATCCTCGATCCAAAATCGCAAACACAACTTCGTCAAAGCGACCTCTGAATTCGTCTTCTAGAATGACGTTGCGAAATAATTGAGCCACTCGCTTCGGTGGATTGGCAAAGACACCGCAGCCTAGGGCACCAAGAACGCAACATGAAGTCCCATTTAATGCCATTAGACGAAGGACTTGTCTGATCTTGTTCTTGACCAACTCAATGTCTTCAGGAAAGCCTATTCGCATGTCAGGTATTAAATGATGTTCGACTGAAAATAGGAATGTGTAAAATACTCACGATAATCCAATTCATCACCAGTCAACGACGGCCGTCTCAAACCAGCCATACTAACGACGCTGACAACAAAACGATCATCGCTCTCCAGTAATGTGCAATTCTGTGAGGTATTCTCTCTGAATACAACAACACCCGGACTCCAGGTTGCAGCCAGTGGAGGAGTCGGATAATGCGAAGGGTTCAGGGTAGCAGCAAGCGTTGACCGTAAACATAATGCTTCTTCCTGTGCAAGAGCGCCCCGAAGCCATCCACCTCCTGGAAGTCGATCACTGGCCATATTCAAAACAGAGACCTTCGTTCGTCCAGCTTTCAACAGCCCTTGTGCGACTGTGAAGCTGTCCCCATACTCAACATACATTCGGGTATCTCTGGGAGTCTTGTTCTCTTGTAGCGCCGGTAGAAGATCAGGATAGAATTGTGCATTAGCGGTGGCACCTTTTGTGGATCGGATGATTCCAGGAGTCAGCTTCTGTGTTTCTTCAGCGATCCTCTGTCTCATTCCACGGTGTGACATGGTGGACTCGTTGATAGTCAAGTTATTCGCCAGTAAGTCAAATATATGTAGTAATATCGTCCGGCAAGCGTGTTGGTTGGATCGAATTCTTATTCCTAGGTAGTCTGTGATTTATATTGTTTAACGAAACTGCCAAAATTTGATGAGACCTCAGGAATCTTCGCTATTTTATATACTATTCGGGCATCTCCAAGGCTGAATTGTTCAGGCAAGGTTTGGGGTGTGGCTCAGACTCGTATTAGTCACCGTGAGTCACTGATAAACTCAAAACATTTGAAGCAAGAAGACTCAAAATGGACTCCGAAGCTTACAGAGTTACCATTCTGCGCCAACCCCCCATTCTTAACTACTGAAAGTAGGCCCGTTCGTGTCGCAGCGATCGATGTGGACTGAAGGTGGTCGTAGCAGCTACGGTATGTTCTTCAGCTGTGAAAAATTCCGAGCAAGTGTGTAATCACCTGCGTTTTGACATCGATCAGACTATGGAGTCTGATATAGATTTCTATTTCGATTAAAAGAATATGTACCGGCATGGATATAGGCTTCGTAATCCATAGAAAGAGAAGCAGGAAGATCGAAGCAATTAAAGCCTCTCATATAGTTTGCGCATCTTGCCGACTATCTAATGATGGTAATGACCGAAAAGAACCACACTAGAAATAACATGTCAAAGAATGGAGCAGTTACTACAGTAGTTTAGACATTAACAATAATAACTAGTACTCTATTCTCTAGGGTTTTATAGATCCAGCCTAGAAACCTAACAGTTTCTGGCGGACACACAGGGCCTGGCTATTACCTTTCTCCCCCTTTGCTCGTTTCAAGGCATTTCTTGTATAGTGCCAAGCAGTCATAATACATGAAGGCCGTATTTATATCCTTCTCCTCCATGCAGTACGAGCTCTGGACGTAAATTGCATTGTAGCTCTGATTCTGATAATAATCCACCGAATGACCCTCATCGTCTACGGCTTTATCATCCCCCCCGTGGCGGACTGAATACTCATACAGTTGTGATATGCGGCTAACAGGAGTCAGATGTAGCGGAGTTTTGCCCTCAACGTCTCGAGCGTTGGAGCTGAAACCCAAGCACAACAACATCTTTACTGCATCAGTATGCCCAACAACTCAAGTGCTGCGTGATGCAAGGCCGTCAGCTGCATATCATCGCGACTATATATATCACACCCTACTACATAGAGGGCACCGCGATGACGCTTAATCCTTACTATATGAGCTGCTATAGTCCGTAGATTTGTTCCGAGGGTGCGAGGTTGTGTCTGATCAATAGGGAATTACCGTTCGTGGCGCAGCAATATGTCTATGATGCGTTGGCATGATACAAAGGCTGATAACACAGAAGCGAGCTCAATATAAATTGTCAGTAGCTCCAGATACCATTTCGGAGATAGCTTCTTTACCACGACACTATGCCTACTGGATTTGCTAGCTATCTCGTTGCCATTTTCGCACCTATCCCGTTAGTGTTGCGATGATATCCCTGACTGCTCATACCTGAGGAGTCTGGTTAGCTGGCTTCATACGCTGTCGACGCATACCTTCTCCCCTAACTATATGAGCCCGATGCAGATGTTTTCGCAAAAATGGATCACGTAACTTTCCACTGGGGACAAGGTTGAGCCGTGCTCGTACATTGCCAAATGCTTTACCAATATGTCTTCTTGAGACCAAGATGTATAGGTTATCAAAACTTCCGATAAAAGCATATTTCGAATCCGTCTACTTTCTGCTCTTGGCCTTTCATCACATACCAGCAACCGTCAGTCGTTTCTTTACTGTTCAATATATTCAATATTCAACAGCGAGCTAGTTTGCGACCCAGCCTGTTGTAATGCTACCGGGTACCCGAACACCACTCTGTCAACCAAACAGTCTCATCAATTGATGTATGTATGTATATATGTACTTGAGTGTCCACTTTATATTGATACCTAGGGACTAAGCTCCAAGTCTACCTAACATAAAACTCCTCATCCGGATGCGCCAGAATCCTCACCAGCGCCTCTTCCATAGCATTCAGCATGCCAGCCATCCATTCCTCTGTCAAAAACGCATATCCTGGCCTGCGAGTATTATAAGTCGCTTTGAGCGTCATTTTACCGTTCCAATCAGGACCCTGGGGCCCAAATGCCGGCCACAGTTCCATCATAATGACCGATCCGACGTCTACTTCTTTGAATGGAGGCAAAAGGTTGTGCCAGTTGTCCCATCCAGGCAAATCTCGCACCGTAACATCCTTGGTGGAGCCACTAGAAGAACCACCGCTCCGATAAGCCTGCAGGTTCAAGACTGTGTCGAATCGAGCATGACCCATGTCAAACATCTCGACTGATGTGCAGGGAATGTCGATATACGGCAAGGCATCGGTGTTTTGAGCGGCAAGCATGCGGCATACCTCGCGGTTGGTTGGATTTTTCTTGTTGCCCCCAAGACTCAAGGGTAGGTTTATTGGCACGGTTGTGAGCACCGGCGCGACACATCGCCACAGGTCCTGAGTCGTTCTTCCATTTACTATGCTTCCGAACTGGGTGTGCAGGACGCCGTCAGCCTCGGTAGTTTGGGCTAGGATGCTCACCCATGCCGCCTGAACTACACTGGCCATAGTGGTACCCAGACTCGATGTGGCACTCTGTGAGAGCTCTTGCATAGAGAGACTGCTGGTGAGCGCAGATCTGCGCATGTGTGTGATCTCGTTGACGCCACTTTGCGCGAGGGACCTCTCTACACAAGGAACCGGTCTCTTGGATCCAATGTGGAAGTTTGGCACGCCCCCCAAACGTTTCATCCAGTAAAACATCGTCTCGGTCCAATCGCCACGATTAAGCAAAAGCTCGACAGTTGCGCGTATAGGCAGGAGCGCGAGGTTGGTGGCACTGTCTATGTGTCCTTGGATACCCGATGGTGTGCTCCCAGGATTGACATACTCCGCTGCAATCTCCTCGCGTATATGCGACAGCATAACGCCATCGTAGATGGCGTGAGATAGTGATAAGATCATGATGTCGCGGTTACCATCCGCGGAACGGACCCAAGTCACCGTAACACCTAATCGGTCCATGCTCATGGAGTCTTCTGCGGCTCGTTGGCATGAGACTATTGTGTTATGCCACCGTTCGCTATCTTTGCTGCCAAAATTGCATACTATTTCGACTGTGGGAATCTTTGAACGCTCTGATTCCTTGTTGAGGATGCACATGGCAAAGGGGAACAGCGGGTGCTCGACGCTGCAGAAGACGGCTCGGAAGCAGTCATGTCTCTGGAGGACGACATTGACGGCCTGCTTGAAACGGACCGGGTCAAGCTTGTCTAGAGGCAAATCGTACACGAAGTGCTCAATCTGCGGTCTACCGGAGTATCGGGATAGATCGACAAAGCCGGGACGAGTCGCGATGTATAAGATACGGACTTGTGTATTGGTGGCCGGCAATACTTGCTCAATATCGGAGACCATAAGTGCGAGGGAAGACGCACACTTGTCCAGACAGTGGTGAGAGAAGTGTCGCAGCTTCGCGGTATTTGGAAGTTCGTAGAGAGCTTCTTCATCATCAATGGCGATTGCGGAAACGTCTATATTGTCAGCTTCGCTCGTGGAAATTTCTATCTTATGTTGGACAAAGGATCCGTTCGTGTTGGTAAAACCAGCACCATTCTCTGGCTGCGTTTCCATCGCCATCACCGTATCTTCCGTTGCCGTCAACATTCTAGACTGGACGAGATTTGTCAGATCGCGGACAGTTTCAGACGAGAGAACTTCGCTCAAGCCCAGTCCTTCTATCCCATCGTCCCGCAATCTCTGGAGCAGCACCATGGCCCGTAAACTGTCCAGTCCGAGGCTTAGAAGAGACGTCTTCGGATCCAAGCCAGTAGCATCCTTGCCAATAGCAGTAACGATACCACGGTTAACGATCGATGACGAGTCCATGGGCTGCTTCTCGATGTCCGCACTCTTGACCTGCTGAGAACTAGCGTCCGAATTGTGGCTCGGAACAGGAGCTTCATCGCCAACGGCGAAACGCACCAAAGTCTTCCGATCCACCTTCCCGCTTGCCGTCCATGGCAGTTGCTTAAGCGTGGTGTAAGTCTCTGGAGACATCCATTGTGGGAGTAATCTCTCTGCTTGAGCCCGACACCTGGCCATAACTTCTTGTTCATCTTGATCTGGCCAGAGTGAAACAAATGCTATAAGATGAGAGGATCCCGCTCCCGGCTTCTTCACAACAACGACTGCCACGGCTGCCACACCTTCAGCACCAGCAAGCACATTCTCGATTTCCGTAAGTTCAACACGGCGGCCGTTCAGCTTAACCTGGTCAGTATCGATGCGGCCCAGGAAATCGATGCTGGGTTTCCCATCAGCAGACCAGACCACGCGAGACTTGTCTCCTGTTCGGTAGAGCATAGTTCCCAATGGCAGATCTAGCTCTGGAAATTGCTCCGCAGAGATGAATGCCCGTAACGTCTCCTTTTCGCGGTTGAGGTACCCGCGAGCAACCTGGGGACCGCCGACAACGAGTTCACCTGCGAGACCGAAAGGCTTTTCTCTCAGTTTCCCGGCATCAAGTGAATCTGGATCAACCACCAGACAGAAGGCAGACGACAAAGCATCGCCAATGATAGAACTACGTGAGGCCTGCGTGCAAGGCTCAGCTGTCATGAAGATGGTCGTCTCGGTAGGGCCATACGCGTTGATCAGATACCTGTCATCGTCTGCATGGGTTGATCCGTGAACGCGCGCAAATTTCTCAATCACCCGGCTGTTGACAGATTCACCTCCAACAATCAATGTCTTGAGCTCAGGCATTTTCTCGGGCCGCATTAGCAGGGCTAAGCTGGCGACAGCGTACGAAGCTGTCGCACGCAGTTCACGAGCGCAGGCTTCCGGATCTGTCAGCAGTAAGTCACGTTCAGCGACGCAGACCACACCGCCCATTGAAAGTGGCACAAAGGTGTCGATGATGAATGGGTCGAATGACGGCGCACTTAAACTGAGCCAGCGAAGTCGAGGACCGGCAGGAAGATGTGAGAGCGGGCCCTGCAGCGTGGATGCTACGCAGGCGACGGCGGCGCGATGAGGGCCAAGCACACCCTTCGGTTTCCCGGTAGAGCCACTTGTGTAAAATAGATAACAGATGTCCTCCTCGCTCGTACATCGAACGTTCGGGTCTGGCATGTCGTCTATAAGGAAATCGGTGCGCCAGGCGGAAGGATTGGCAATGTCAACCCATAGGATCCCATCGAAAATCTCCCGTGAGCCTTCAATATCTCGCCAAGGCGCCGGACCAACCCCAAACAGAACTGGAGCACCAAGGTCGTCAACAATCGCTCGAAGTCGTTCGACCGGTGCATCAGATGGAAGGGAACTGAATGCATGGCCTAATTTGAGAATGGCCAGTATAGCTACAAAAAGCTCCGGTCTTGGTGGTATGAAAAGGGGTACGGCATACTGGTCGCCTGAAATTGGACGCCACCTATCCTTGAGCACTTGCAACATCAACCCAAGTTCCGACGCCAGCTCGTTTGCTTGAGCGTTCAACTCCGCGTACGTGACATCACGCCGGATATAGGCCGTCGTGGGTCTTTGTGCAGACGTTGGAGAGGAAGTTCGACACAGGTATTCGACTGCTATATTGTCGGGATGTAGTCGAACGCAGTCTTCGAATGCGCTATGAAGGAGGCGTGAACCGGCATGGCCGTTCGCCCCGTTGGCTTGATGATGAGTATTCCCCCGCACAAATGGCGCGAAGTTGACGCGAGACGGTTCCAGACTTGCCACACCACCTGTCGCATGGGTGGAATCGGACTTTAAGTACGCAGCAACCAAGCGGGCCAGGTGTTCTGTCGCGATTATACCCCCGTAATCGCTGCGCAAGCTGAGGCTGATATTGATCTTGTCCACCTCGATGTGCTCGACCAAGAGTATGAATGGCGTCTTCTCGGCTACGGTGGCTTTGGTGGAAGCACTATCTGTGTTCTGAGCTGTGATCAATATACTAAAGTCGCTCTGGACCGTTTTTGCATGCTCGGTCGCCAAAATATGAAGCTCGGGTTCTCCCTGGATAGGATTCACGGCCTGAACCCAGATACGTCCAACCGACGGCGTAGCGGCGGAGAATGTGGCATGCTCAGACTCAACAACATGGCTAATAAATCGTCCAAAACGATAAAGCAGAGCTTGGTCTTGGTCTTGGGCTTCGCAATTAGTTACTTCTATGTGCTGCAAAGTCACGATATGAGCAGTGACGTTGGCTAAATCCGTGGCAAGACCAGTCACACAGAAGGACGGAAGCTTGCACGGCGGCGGCGTCACGTCGAGAATTGACGTGGCACGCATTTACACGGAGCCCAGGGGCAAGTTTGATTGGATTGGATATGGCGATATGTGGGCCGATTTGCAGTTGGTTTTGTGCGTGTCGACTAATGTAAGATAGTTTTTTTACTTAAATGCCATCAAGGGGGTACATAGTACTGGCTTACAAGGGCTATTACAGGATTAAACGGGCATCTTCAAGCTCCATAAAGAGGACATGAGCGCCATTTCTTCCCAAGTATATACGTAGCTAGTAGTTTCCTATTCCTCTCTGTGCTTCCTATGCAGCATTGGATGGACTCATTTGGGTAATGGTCTGATCAGCAATATGGATTCCTAATCTAGTAATTGGCCAGGCTCATACTATACACGCTATTCGGGGTGGTTGGCGCGGTACCTCGCCATAATGACGACCGCCAGGACTCCCACCATGGTCATTCGGACATTATTACAAGCATCTCAAGGCAGTATTACGCACCAATAGGCCTTGCCCAGCCTCTGCGATCATATTCAGATAGAGGGCTCGAAATGAAGAAGAATCTCCGTGAAGAGCAGAGGATCTTCTCAAGCAGCTCGATTTATGTATACCTTATTTGGACTAGTATATTGCCTTCTTGGGAGACGTCACTAGGCCAAACAAGGTAATATTTCCATGTTTGGCCTAGTCACCTTGGCTGCTATTGGTTCAATTGATTATTTTTGTATGTGGACTAGTTCCTTCGTTTTCATTGGCTAGAGACATGAAGTATACATACTATCAGTTTATGTAAACACTGTCGTTGTGCTGTGGACACCAGATAATAAATTGTACCTATTCCACGACTCTGACACGTGTGACACCATGCAGTAAGAATATATTTGTACGTATTGCCTGTTTCAGTCATGTTAGGTCTGTCGGCGTGTTTTCCGAAGACACGACACGTAATTGAGCTGCCTAAGTTCTATGAGTGATCTGTGTACATTAGTACTTCGTAAGAACGCCACACGGGAGGGATTGTAGATCCTTGAAAATGCTTGTATGGATGATCCTTCCTGCCTGGGTAATGTTAGGTGGGACTTATGGAGTCATCCAAGATTGCTCGGATGCGATAGGACAATGCCAGTCTCAAACTCACAGTCTATATTTATTTACTACCTACGTACGATAATCGATCAGCGCTTCACATCCAACATACTACGGAGTGCGTACATGCAAAGCAATATACGAAACGCTTCTGCCTAGGCGGGGCCAACCACCTGAAAGCCAATGGTGGTGCATAAGTAGCCCTCCATGACAATTAGCCTATTATCTTGGTCGATAGTTACCTTAGCGCTTCTACTAACGACGTATTCGGAATCCTGTTGCAGTCTCTTTTGTAGCGGTGGGGGACGGTTTTGGAAAGGGGTCTCCCCATAATTTGGCCCTTCTCAAATCTGATAAGCTGGTGTTATTTCTCGATATTTGTTCTGCCTACCATTCTTCGTTCTTTGAGTTTACAAATAAATATAAATAATTCTGTCTCCGTCTTGGCGAATCTCGGCCATATGTCCTTCGTTGACTTCTAAACAGCTTATCGTCCCAGAGGAAAAAAAGAAAAATGTTGGATCCGCCAGGCGTCTTCACCTATCGCGACGGTGTTGCTGTAATCCAAATCTTCTTCTTCGCCATATTTCTGATCTTTGGCTTCATACTATGCCATCGCCACGGCTTCCGACGCTCCGAGGGCTGGGTCATATTGATCACTTTTTCCCTGCTACGCTTAATCGGAGCCTCGTTCCAGCTTGCGTCCATCAATTATCCGACTGATTCTGTGTATGGTGGTGCACTCATTTGCGAAGGGATTGGCTTGGCGCCGCTGACGCTGCTAAATATTGGCATCTTTGGGCGACTGTAAGTCTTGCTTGTCTCGTCAAAATGGTAAAAGAAGGATTACTAAGTTACAACTACTTCAGGAATAAATATGCCAAAAAGATACACCACAAGGCCTTTTCCATCATCTCTCTGGTCGCCATTGCGGGTCTCGTGCTGGGCATCTACGGTGGCATCAACTCTTCCGAGTCAGCCGATTTGGGAACAAACGACTTACTCAAAGCCAGTGTGATTTGCTTTCTAGCTGCATACGTTGCGTTTTTGGGATTATTCCTGCTTTTCTTGACCGGGTTGAGCAGGATCCCCCCCAACGAACGCCCGTTGCTTTATGGCTTTGCCGTCTGCATTCCCTTCATGGTCGTTCGGTTCATGTACAGCGTTCTTCCGACGTTTATTCCGAGCATCAGGGACAACTACAATGCTCTCTTCGGTAATGTCACGATATATCTGTTCATGGCTGTCCTGGAAGAGATTGTCATTGTCGCCAGTTACGTCTACATCGGGATGAGGTTAGACGAGCTCCCGCCCGAATTGAAGGCCCCGCCTTTGAGTTTCAAGAAGAAGGACAAGAAAAAGAAGAGAAAGCACTCGTCACGGGACAGCGGTGAGCATATGTTGAAATGATTGTTAGTTGTGCGTGAGCAAGGGGAGCAAATGTTGCTGCTTATATTTGATTGTTTATCCTTGGGCCGAGACATGATTTCTTTTGTTCGAAGCGATTAGCCAGTGTGCGAGTCTGTGGTTAGCTACATGGAGATATGAAGCTATCAAAATCCATTTTTTTATGTTGCACTATTCAAAATCCACTTAGTTGCTGAGTTTGACTGGAACTCAAGACCAGATCAGTGTTCTTGTCAACATCTTCATCATTATTACCCTCAATCCATGTTGATAAAATATTTTCTGATAAATCAAGTCCAATATCAGTGAAAATAAGTATATAGGGTGAGTAGAGTAGTTTACGAGTGTCAAAATATTCTGATGTGGCTACAATTCCACAATGCCAATATATATTGTCAATCCCAATACTATGCGGACTAATTTCGATTGATTAAAACAAAACCATTCCAAGAAGTCCACGTCATTTGTTTTCTCGTTATATAAGCTTACCTATTCTGTTTTATTCTAATACTTCTCCATAATCTCTGGCGCGAGTCTCAACTTGCATGGCACAGCCTTTTCTTTTGGATTCGGGGTTCCGGGAGTGACAATAATGCTAAACCTCAGCCAGTCCCTCTTAGTCCCATCATAATCGAGCCCCTCAATACCGTCAAAGCATTGCATCAATCTCACAATAACATATCCCACCTCTGTCAACGCAAACTGCTGTCCGATACAAATTCGCGGTCCTCCACTAAACGGTTGAAAGTGCCAATTCGCCGGCCGCTTTTCTTCCCACCGCTCTGGTCTGAATTGGTCTGCGTCTTCGCCCCAGAGATCCTTGCGTCGATGGAGCACATAGGTACTATACGCGATTTCGGTACCCTTGCGAATATAGATGGGCTTCGTGCCGTCCGCGCCGCCACCGGTTGGCAGCATAGTATCCCGCACGGCACATTTGCTGTTGAAGGGTACAACGGAATTCATACGGAGTGCCTCGTTCATGACATTCTGGAGATACTTGCAGGAGCGTAGGGTTTCAAAGGTAATGCGTTTCGGCGCATCATCATCAGCCGGACCAAACGTCCCTAGGACAATCATGCGCAGCTTTTCAAATACCCGAGGGTTGCGGATCATGTGGTAGAATACAAATCCCATCAAGCTGGCAGTGGAGTCTCGACCGGCAGCTAAGAGACCGGCTATTTGTTCTGGAACCTCTGTATGATCCTGGCAATTTTGGCGTAATGTGTTGATAAAATCGTATTTGACGCGCACCTGGCCTTGGTCCTTGGCCAGATCGGCCGCGTGTATGGCGTCGTTTATGAACTTGTAAAGAACACGCTTACATTCCTTCAATTCCTTGTGTCCGTATAAGGATGACAGGCTCCTAAGGCGTAGGCGTACGTTCGCAATCTGTAACGAGCGGTTGAAGGCCCAGGCAAAGTCTCTTTTCGGGACAGTATCAACCTCCTCGATTTCACCTCTACTTTCTCTTATAACTTCTTCCAGTCGCGTCTTGAGAGAATCCACACTTTTACCGACAAAGATCTCCGTGGCACTATCGATAGTGAAGCACGGAAAGAACGATGCGAGGCTTGCTCTCTTGGTCCACTTCCTCTCCGTCTCGTCAACCTCAGTTCCTGGCTGAAGCAAGCACTTAAGCAGTGTTTGGAAATGATGTTCAAATATAGTGAGATCGGATACGTTCTCGCGGCTGAAGAGAGGGCGCATCAACACCCGGGCGTCGTGCCAGGCCTTCCCGTCGGCAATGAAGATGCTTCTCCCAATCATTTGCTTCAAGCTCATGACCTTGGGTGCTCCAGTCTTGAAATCTTCAAACTGCGTGGCCAACAATGCCTGAATATTTGCTGGTTCGGCAGTTATAAGATTGGTACTACCGAGAAGTTTCATGTACCATGTATACCGTCCCATTGCATCGAAACGCTCCAGAACAAAATCCATGACTCTCTGTTCACGAGATGCGCGAAGACCACGTACCACCATGTCCAGACCCAGTGGCCATTTCGTCGGCTCAGTTGGCGCTGGCTCGCAACCTAGGCTACGAGCCTTTCTTGTGTAGAGTATGGGGAGTACAACGAATACATGAAAGGCTCTAACTGCGATTAAGCAAATGCCGATGGCTAGCACATTAGAGTAGGTTATCATCGTGTCTCGGTTGCTCTAACACGCAGCAATACGTGTTGGACTAGGCCTTCATTCTCTTATTAGCACCAATTGCAGCACATGATGGGAAATATATCAGTACCTAGGTATGGTAGTATCAGCACGCACCCGTGGACCAAAGGTACTTCTCACAGCCGAGTCCAAGAGAGTGGCACTCTTTCCGCTAAGTCTACTGACCCAGATATTCTTACTTTACCTCGTTGCATGACAATTTGACACTTGGTTTGCTGTTGCTAAACGAAATACACAACTTTAATTGGCTTGTTTTGCGTCTTCGTATGCCTGGGGGCGTTGGCGTTTACCCTTTTTGGGTGACTTTACCCGATTTTGGCAATACTGGATTTGGTACAAAAACCGCCCCTTGTGCTATTTTTTTTTCCAGCCAATCTGGTATTCTCACGAATGACATCCCAATTTTGCCTATTTTGATCTAGTAGATCGTCAGATATACCAGCCACAGATCCCCTAGATGCAATCTACTAGTACACAGTACAAGATGTCTTTCGTCATACATAGTAAACACCCATGCGGCGGATCAGCTGTTTCTCACAGAGACCTCATATCCGAAAATAAGCCTGCGCAAAGCTAACGGAGGCAGAAAATGTCGAAACATTCACAGCAGAAATCAGTTCTTATCACAGGGTAGGCCAGAACGTCGCAACGGGCTTGTTTGATGATACGAGAAGTTTTTAGTAACGTTTAGCAACGATAGCTGTACCCCTGGAGGGATTGGTCATGCCCTTTGTCATGAATTTCATAGGAGAGGTATGTAAAAGCTTTGCTTAGGGATAGACTTCTTTTTGTGCTCCCTCCTTGCTGATTTGTAATCGAGGCCTTCATGTCATTGCAACTGCTCGGGACTTCTCAGTAATGGCTGATCTAGCTGAAGCGGGCATGAGTACCGTGCAAATGGACGTGACAGATCCCATTAGCATCCAAAACTGTCACAAGACCGTCTCCGAACTTACCAACGGTCGCCTGGACATACTTGTCAATAATGCGTAGGGACCGATATACCTCCGGCCGATTGACAGAAGAAAAAAAAATCACTGCTAATACTGTTTTCTTCCCCCAATAGCGGACGCACACACGTCCACCCTGCATTAGATCTGTCTATCCCCGATGTGCGATCTACTTTTGAGGTAAACGTGTTTGGAGTCATGGCCGTTGTCGCTGCCTTTTCAGATCTTCTCATCACAGCCAAGGGTCTTATCATCAACATTGCGTCGCTGGCTGCCTTGACATCATATGTCTTCGGTAGCGCCTATTGCGCAAGTAAAGGCGCAGTCGTAAGCTACAGTCGCACGTTGCGTCAAGAGTTACGTCCATTAGGGGTGAGAGTCATGGTCTGCATGGTCGGTGTTGTGCGCTCCAACGTCCACAATAGAGAGCACAGGTCTCTGCCCCCGACATCCGTGTACTTGCCCGTTCAGGATGTTTACAAGGAGCGCCTCCAATTTGCCAATAGAAGTGATGCAGTCGATACACACGTGTTCGCAGAGACATTGGTTTCTAGCGCGCTTAAGGGGGAAGTACCATCATTGCTAAGGGGTTGGGGGGTTGGTCGACCAGATTGGCTTTGGTGTGGCACAATGGCGCGGCCACTGTGGTGGGGGTATAGCTTTATTGGAGAGTGGCTTATAGACTATGTCTGTTCGAAAATGTTTGATCTTGGAAAATTAGAGGATAAAAAGCATTCTTGAAGTTGCGGGGAGAGTTGCGTGGAACCCTTCGGAAACCGCTTTGTTCATGTCGTCTACAATATTAAAAGCCTCAGTGGGAACATGGACCGCAAGTAATCCTGGAACGATCTGCAAGGATAGGTCTCATGAGAAGAGGCTGCTTTGGTGCTATGTGGCGAGCGTTAGCTGATCCAAAACTATCAGTTTCACTCTACAAAGGTAATAGTGTGGCATGATTGTATTGGTATCGGAGAGCCTCTAATTGTCTACTGAATTTTCTAAAACAATGGGGGCAATCCAAATACTTCTAAAACGGGGAAAAAATCAAAGGGTAAATCGGGCTAGTCGCAATCTCGTAGGTTTCTGAATCCGGTAATGCCTTTTTGGGCAATGCTAAGCCACAAGATGCACTATTGACTGATTGGTTGAATTAAAACGTCTCCTGTTATGGAATCTAATCAGTAATATGAGTATCTGGAGGCCGGGGGCGAAAAGTGGAACATTTCACGCACGATTCGCCCAGGTCGAATGAAATCCTCAACTACGACCGTTATTGTGGAATACCACTTAGTTTTGCCTCCAGATCTTGGCCTCGTCGGTCCCTAGCTTCATATTCCAATTCCCATAGCACAATGCAGAAAACCTCAGGGGAAAGGACTGTCGAAGTCACCTTCAAGCCGCTTCATCCTACTTTCGGGGCGGAGTGTAATGGCATCGACTTTTCACAACCAGTTAGTGAAGAAATTGTCGACATTATTCGTAACGGGCTGGCCAAGTATGGCATTTTGGTCTTCCGGGGTGCCGAACTCGACGATGCGAGACACGTAGCCCTTGCACGTCAACTCGGCGAGCTTGATCGTTCGACCGTCTTTGTCATGCCTGGCCAAAAGTATCGGCTTGCGCCCTTTAATGAACTCACCGACGTGTCGAACATCGAACAGGATGGTTCAATCATTCAAAAGAATAGCCTGAGCTGGCAGATTGGCCAAGGCAACAGCCTCTTCCATGTTGATTGTTCCTATAATCCGCGCAGAGCCGGATTCTCGGTGCTCCGCGCCCATAAGTTGCCTCCCCAGGGGAGCGGCGGTGGTACTGCCTTTGCAGATTCAAGGACAGCCTATGAGGATTTGGATGATGCCAAAAAGGAAGAGATTAAGGACTACGCCGTGTGGCATTCTCTTTGGCATAGCCGTCGGCTGGCCTCTCCAGAGTGCGATTTCCTCAAATACATGGAGCCAGAGAAGAATTCGATGGCTCGCCATAAGCTGGTTCAAATGCATGAACCAAGCCAGAGAATGAACATGTACATCGCTGCCCACGCACACCACTTCGACGGCTGGACACACGAGGACAGTCAGCCAGTGATAGACGATTTGATGCGGCATGTCACCCAGGACAAGTATACATTCACGGTTAATTGGGAGAACGACGGCGACTTCGTCATATGGGTGAGTTGGAATAAGACCCACTGGAGCCTGGTATTGAGGCTAATATGACTTTTATAGGACAACACATGCGTTTTGCACAGAGCATGCGGAGGTGACTTTGAGGGAAAATATATTCGTGACATGAGAAGGGCGACTGTTCTTGACTCTTCACCAACTGCTTGGGGGCTAAACTCGACAGAAGAGAAGTCAGGAGTGCTGTCAGACGTGGCACGGGTGCTTGGAACGGCTTAAGGGAGAAGGCGATATCTAGGTACTGTCTATGAAGATCGACATGTATACGTAACAAATTACAAATGTAACTGAAATATATAGTAAGAACGAACGTCGCAGGTGTTCATCCGCATTTTAGATGTCATCAATGAGAAAGGGAGAAGATCACAATGATGGGCTCTATTGCTTACTTGGTTAGCTATTAAGACAATAGACATTTCATAAATAAATGTGTACACAGGATTTAACGATTACTAAAATAGTAAGAGGATAATCAAAGTTAAGCACTGCATTACTTGGATGACAAAGGACGAATCAACAAACTAGTTACAGAGATTAACACTTTCGAGGACGAAACTTGAATTATACACTAGGCTGCTTCGAACAAACAGAAAAAGTTGAAACTCCATAACAAAGGAAATTGAAAATAATTCACAGGCGTATACAAAAATGCCAGCACTTGTCCTAACCTTTCACACTCTGTGGTGGTGTAGTGTTAGTGGATACGCTGGCAGATATGACAGAAAAACCGCCTTCTTGGGATTTTTCATCGTCACTGCTACCTTGAGTGCTCGAGGCATCCTCGATTTCGATTTCGGGATTGGCAGTTGCCGCGGCGGCTTCTTCACTCGCGGGCTCTGCAGCAGCCTCGGTGGCAGGTTTTGGCATATCCTTGACATTAGGGATCAAGGTCGGGGACAGCCTGGCGACGGCATCCTCAACCATATCTTCGATTGTAGCACCTCCGAGAAGTTTCAAAACTGGTAGATCAAGATCTAGTTCACGAGTGAACCAGAATCGCATGTCCACAGCGACAAGTGAGTCAATACCCAGCTCGATCAATGAGGTACCAGGGGAGATGGCACCGTCTTCGGGTGACATGCCCAACAATTTGTACAAGGTAGCCACAAAGCCTTTCATAAGCACTGCGGTCACACCTGCCATTGTAGTCTGCTCCTTCAGATGTTCCCTCACTGAGAATGTAGCTCCGTCGTCTCTCTCGGCTGCAGCCCCTCTTGCCCGCTTGTACCAAGAGAACCTAGGAGCCTGAAGCCAGGGAGGCTGGTTCTCTGCGTCTGCGTCGACAGGTCGGATCGCCGATGATATCTCCCATACTTTGCTTATGGCGCCATCATCGGGCCTTCCAGACAACACAGCCTCTGCGAAGAATTGGAGGAAATCCCACTCCGAGATGTTGGAGTAACCCAGTTTCTCCAGGCGGTCCATAAGGTTTGCTTCACGACGAGTAATGTATCCAATGCCGTGGATACCAGCCATATTCATGACGGAGCCAGCCAAGCCTCGTCGTCGACGACCTTCAGCCATGCTGACCATGAAACCATTCGCAGCCGCGTAGCTTGCCTGTCCGATATTTCCGGTGGTATACGCAAGAGATGAGAAGATGATGAAGAAATCCAGATCAGGCTTCTGGAAGAGAGCATCGAGGTACGTTGTACCCTTAACCTTGGGTTCCAGAGTACCGTTGAAGTCCTCAAAGGACTGGTTGGCAATGAGTCCATCATTCAACACCATTGCACCGTTGCAGACACCAGCAACTGGAGGAAGTGTCTCTGTGATGATCCGGTACGTGTCAGAAACCTGCTTTTCATCCGTAATATCCATGGGTAAGACAGTGACAGTAGCTCCGAGGGCGGTCATTCCCTCGAGCCACTTTTCATCAACCTTAGGATTGCGAGACGTAAGAACGACATAGCGGGCTCCACGTTCAACCATCCAACGAGTCAATGAAATGCCAAGGTCACCAGTCAGGCCAGCGAGCCAGTATGTCTTGTCCGAACGGAACTGGACCATATCCTCAGCTGGGCAGAGTGATACCCAAGCCGAAGACTCAGTTGACAGGTTCACAACTTCCAATGTGAACTCAGAAGCGTCCTGGGTGTGGCCTGGAACCTCGTCCAAGCTAAGCTCCCGCACGCCCTCAGAAGCCTCAAGCTCAGGATGAAGTCTGAAAAAGTCCGAAGCAGCCTGGAGCAGCTTTAGGGCTGACGCAGGGCTTGAATGAGGCTTCACGTGAGCAGAATTGGTCGGAGCAAAGAACTCACTTGGGGAAAGACGCTTGACATGTGATGGAAGATGAGCTTCGATATGCGGGCCAGACTGAATGGACTCATCGCCGATCGAAAAGTATGCAAACGTAGATAATTTGGCAGGGAGTATAGATGCAACAGTCCGGCGGTGAGCACGGGCATGGATATACTTCAGGTCTGAGCGGCTGGAGTCAGATGTCGTCAGATTGACTCCTACATGGAAATCGCGCGCAAGCTCATTCAAGGAAGCCGCCAAAGATGCTGTAGGTTCATGGATCATGAGACAAGTGTCTTCAGCGGTCTGCGAGACGAGATAGTGGCCGAGGAGGTAGTTCATCACACCGGCAAGTAGCTCCACGCCCTGATGTTCGGAAACATCAACGGGTACGATCATTCCTTGGGACACTGACATTCGTGATTCCAGTGCTTCAGAGAAGGCGATAACTGTTTGATCCTTGCCTACGATCCTTGCAAGGACGAGGTACAGAGAACCAATCGAGTTAATCTGCAACGGAGTCAAACTCGACAGCAGCGTCTCGACTTCCACCAATTCTTCCCCTGACGGAACAATCCAATCTGGCTTTATCACCTGGCGCAGCTCATAGGTTCCGACAACATTGTCCACAGTGATAACGGATTCCTTCGTTGACAACTCCTTGCGTATAGTGCGACGAGATGAGTTAAATCTCGAGTCCATTGCCTTGCAAGGAATCATTCGTGGAATAATGACCTGCCCGTTCACGACGCGGATTTCTCTCTCCAGTAACCATGTAGTAACATATGGCTCCAGCCATCCGTTCCAGATACCAGAAATGTGCAATCTCATCAATGAGCTTGCAATGTACGTGGCATCCACGGGCTCGTTGACCGCAAAGTCAATGACTTGCAATCTCAAGTCCGGCTTTTCGGGAACAAGGCATCTGGACACACCAACCATCATGTTGCTGTATGGATTCTCACCAGCACCTCCTCGTGTGACCCAGAGGATATTGGAAGATTTCTCCGTCAGGAGCTGGATAGCCCTCCAGCGCTCAGGTGTAAAGGGGTTGAAGATATTTGTGTCCAGTTCCATGAGACTCAGAACAAGCTGTCTAGGACCGAAGTTGCTCTCCTGCAAGTCCTCAATTCTAGTAATAACTTCAACCTCACTAGAAAAAGGGGCAAGAGCCGAGAGGACCTCAGCTTGAACCGGAGCCACCGTTGCGCCCTGGTCAGCAAGCACAAGGAGCTTGGGTAGCTTGACTGAATCCAAATTGCTATGCTCTGGATTGAGAGGTTCTCGGATGAGCTCCATCTGAGAGTCGACGGCCTGACTGAGCATGACGCTGAGTGGTACCATGAACATACCCGTTTCGGGTGTAGTGGTTTCAATTCCAGAGAAACCAGATTTCCTCAATGCAGCATCCCAGCCGCCTTGTGAGAGCAAAGGACTGAACACTCTGCCGTCCTCCTCACCAACCCACCAGCCTGGTAATGAGCCGAAGAAGAATGATTGGCGAACGGGATCATTGTCGGTAATTTCAAGCAAGACCAGATAACCACCGGGCCTCAGAAGTTTTCGGACATTCTTCAAAGTCTTTTCAAGGAATTTGGTTGCATGCAAAACGTTGGAGGCAACTATGAGATCATAACGGCGCTCGGTGAAGCCCTGCTCTGTTGGTTCTCCTTCGATGTCAAGAGTCTTATACATGAACTTTGCGTCATGTTCCTTGAACAGTTCTTGAGCGTCAGGGAAGAAGGATGCGGAGATATCCGTATACGTGTAAGAGCCAAAATTATCCCCAACACGGCTCATGATCGCCTCTGTCGCGGAACCAGTGCCAGCACCTGCGAAATCCCGTTAGCATTGCTAAACTCCTTGCATGTATAGTAAATGTACTCACCAATCTCAAGTATCTCGAGTTGTCTGTGTTTGTGAGTAAGTTGCTCCACGAGGCCACCCAGGTAACTGTTGTATTCCGGAACACTGTATGTATGCTTGTAAACGTGATCGAGGATGTCGGATCCACGGAAGACTTCCAAAAGAGATACCTCTCCACGGATAAATGGAATAAGGTTGTCTCCAAGGAGTGATAGGTAGTGGAAATCTTCGTACTGCTCGGCAAACCTATATTCGTGATGTTAGTACGGCGACAAGGCCTCCTCAGGATCACATAACGTACCTTTGCATGGGCTCCTTCAACGTCTCAACTGTATCATCCAACCATTCCTTCTTGATGGTTGGATGGTTTCCTGCCTCTGCAGCCTCGACAACGGAAGCGACCCAGTGGAGATACCTCCTAGGGTGCCACTCTAGACCCTCACGCTCTTCCATTGGGATAGCGTCATGTAGCCTCTTCATGTACAGGAAGCAAACACGTTCGACAAAGTTGGACTTTTCATACTTTTCTGTTTCGGAATCCCAGAACTCAGTGTATTCCTTTGCGGCATCGGGTTTCTCAGGGGCCCAGATGGTTTCCGAGAACTTTTGGGCATCGTCTTTGGCAGTGATTTGGACCACAGAAGTGACCTCAAGTCCCTCAATTTGCAGCACGGCATTACCTTCAGTGTCGTACACATCAATATCACCGGAGACTTGTTGCCTTGACTCTCCAAGCTGAACTTTGGCGTCGAACATTAGGTCTGTTCCAAGGCAGGACGTCTGGTTACATGTGATAGGATTGACTTTGATGTTTCGAATCACGGTTGGCACCATCAATGTCCAGAGTTGACCATCTCCCGGCGCACCGATTGCGCAGAACAACCCCTGGAAAGCAACATCCAAAGGCGCGGGGTGTACGATCAAGTCAGTCTCATACCCTGTCTCGCCGACGCTGTTGATCTGCCCAGAAGCGGCGAGGCTCCGACGGCTAAGATTCGTGATACTCTTGAACATATCGGCGTAGTTATAACCCAATTTTGCCAAAGAGCTGTAGAAGACTTCTGTGTCGACTTCGGTGATCTTGTGTCCTTCGGGCGCTGGCTCTCTGGGAGGAAGTGTGTCTCGAGATCCAGGGCCCAATCGGAGCCTGATACGAGCTGTAGAAAAGATGGTTGGAGATGCGTCTTTTGTCGGACAAGCCTCGCATGTAAAATTACAGAGGACCCGACCAAGTTTCCGTTCGATGTTGGACAGCGTTACCATGACCTCGGAGCCGATGTTTTCATCGATGAAGCCAAGTGCTCGGTGAATGGTCAAATCCTCGAGCTCAATAAGCTCCATCTCCTCTCCAGTATCAGCAACAAATGCTTTGGTAGCCTCCATCGCCATGACGGCAAAACCAGCTCCGGGGAAAATTGTCTGACCCTGAATAGAGTGTCCCCGAACCCACGGTATTTCGTTAGGCTTAAGGAAATTGCGCCAACGCAATTCGTGCTCGCCGCTATCCAGCTTAATACCGAGCAGCTCATGGGGCCTGTTCTGCCGCATGCGCATCGACTTGGACAAGCGGGACTCGGCCCAGAAGGATTGGGTGTGGTCCCAGGCATATTGGGGAACTGTCCTCAAAAACTTGGGCGTATCGAGAGAGTCTGGATTGGCAAAGGCTTTATCGAAACTTCCGAAGTCCAAATTCACAGATCCCACGTTGGCCCACACAGCACCAACAGCATCGGAAAAGGCCTCGACGTCGTTGACATTTCTTGCCAACACCCCGGTGTAGGGAACACCCGACCCGAGCTTCTCTTCCATGATCAATGAAGCAGGACCTTTAAGTGCTGGATGAGGGCCAACCTCAATAGCTAGAGCTGGTGCTGTGCTTGTTTTTTCGAGCGCGCTCTCAAGCGCCTGTGAAAACAACACAGGCTGAAGCAAGTTGTCTCTCCAGTACGAACCTGCTAGTTGTTCTGCCATCTCGGTTGTTACCAAATCTCCTCCGAGAACGGAAGAGTACCATCGGCACGATGTTCGCGGCTCCTTGACTTTGATCTTAATCCTGGCCATGGCATCCATGTAAGGCTCAGCACAGGGTTGCATGTGGTGTGAGTGGTAAGCAGTATCAACCTTGAGTTGACGGACGAACTTCTGTTCATCCTCAAAGATGAACTTGGCCCGTTCGATTGCCGTGATGTCTCCGGATAATGTGACACTTGCAGAAGAGTTGCTGGCAGCCACATTGAATTTTCCATACTTCTTCATGGTCGCCAGCTCACAGAGCTCCTTGGCATCGTCCATGGAAGTACCGACAGCAAGCATACTACCAGCCATGCCGTTGGGTCCACCTGCCACTTTGCCATAAAGTCCTCTGTAGTAGGCTATTCTAACAGCGTCTTCAGCACTCAAGAATCCAGCGGCGTATGCAGCACCAATCTCTCCGCTAGAATGGCCGACCACAACATCAAATGTGATACCAGCGTCCTGCAGCAAGTCAACAATGAGCACCTGGACGGCAGTGCATAGGGGCTGCGAATAGGCGCCTTCCATGACGTGCGAGGAGTCGGCAGCCTTGCACAGCTCTTCTCGCAAAGACCATTGAGGACGATCTTCTTCTGGAAGACTCTGGAGAGAGCTGTTCAGACTGTCAATTATTTTGGCAGCCAAAGGAGATGATCCGATGAGTTGATGCCCCATCTGCGGCCACTGGGCTCCCTGGCCGGTGAATATACCCAAGATGGTGTTGGTTTTGTGGGAAGGCCGTACACCAATATTTTTACCGTCTTTTTTCCTGCCATCAATAGCTGCAGTAAGCTTGTTTCGCAAAGTTTCAGCGGTCAGCGCAGAGTAAGATGCTCTTAGTGAAAAGGCAGATCTCCGCGACAGGGTCCAGGCAACGTCGCGCAAGTTTGTACTCTTCTCATCGAAATCTTCCAAGTAGGACAGAAAGCTCTCCAGTTGGTTGGTCAAAGATTTTTCAGAGTTCGCAGAGAACATAAACGGTATAGCAGCACACGAGCTGCGTTCTTCGGCGCTTGCGGTCGTACTCGGAGTTTTCGGCATGTAGCTTTCAATGATGGCGTGGGCATTGGCTCCTCCGAAACCTGTGCAAAATTTCAAGGTTAGCCTCCAAAATCCAACAAGTGGGATGAGCAAAGAATTCTCACTTACCAAAACTATTGATACTTGCTCGTCTTGGCGATCCAGCAGGGGGTTCTGGCCACGGCGTAGCAGTCTTGACGATCTGAAGGCGACCGTAATAGGGTTCGATATCTGGATTGAGCTCATCGAAGAGCAGGTTTGGTGGGACGTAGCCATGCTTCATTCCAAGAGATGCTCTGAGTAACCCAGCAATACCGGCCGTGCCTTCTGTGTGTCCAATGACTGTCTTTATGGAGCCGACGTAAAGATTATCGTCCGTAGAATCGTTTGGCTTGTCGCCAAAGAAGGCCTTGTAGATTGCGCCGGCCTCTTGAGGATCTCCGGCCTTCGTGCCAGTGCCATGTGCTTCGAAATACTGGCATCGGTCCTTCTCAATGTCGAGCCCAGCTCTAGCGTATGTCTCCCGAATCAATTGCGCTTGCGATGTGCTGCTTGGCATCTGTACAAGCTGTCAGTAGCTGCTCGGTGAACAAGGCTAGGGAAAATTTGGAAATTCATACGGTTATTCCGGGAGTTCGCCCATCCTGGTTTGCACCGGTTTCACGAATGATGCAGTCGATTGTATCACCATCCGCAATAGCATCACTTAAACGCTTGAGTATAACAGCTGCCACACCTTCACCTCGTGCATATCCGTCCGCATTCTTGCTCCACATACGACTACGGCCTGTGGGTGAAAGCATGTTTACGTTGCTTTCAGCAACATAGTTGGCTTGAGAGCGGTTTAGTTAGCGAATGCTGATTAAGATACTTGTAAACGGCTTCTTACTTGGCCCAAAAATGAGATTGGCCCCTGCTGCGACGGCAAGATTGGATTGTTTGAGCCTCAGTGCTTGAACAGCTTGATGTACTGCAATAAGACTGGATGAGCAGGCAGTATCAATTGTCATGGATGGACCCGTCCTGTAAATCACCAATCAGTATAATCCTCTAACATAATGTAGCGAGGTTCTCACCAATTGAAAAAATACGAGACTCGGTTGGAAAGAATGCTGGACGCGGTGCCCGTAGCTGCGTATTTGGGCAAGGATTCCAAGTCGTGATAGGTTATGTGAGCATAGTCGTTGCACATTAAACCAACGTACACGGCCGTCGGCGAACCAGACAACTCCTCAATTTTGTGGCCTGAAGCCTCAAGAGCCTCGTATACGACCTCCAACAGCATCCGTTGCTGAGGGTCAATCGCACTGGCCTCAGAAGCTGGAATATTGAAAAACTGCGCATCAAAGACGCTGGTATCATCTTCAAGAAGGTATGAGTGCAGAACATTGCTTGTGCCGTGATGACCTCCGTCTTTGTGGTAGAACCCATCTGCACTGAACCGTTCAATCTTGCTCGCAACGTCTCGAGGCTCTTTCATTAAGTCCCATAGTCTGGACGGGGATGTTGCGCCACCAGGAAAACGGCAGCCGCTGCCAATAACAGCAATCGGCTCGTTTGCGCAAGCCATTGGGGGAATTCTGTGTGTAGTTTGGGGGAGTAACTGGATGGACTCGACTTCAAGGAGCGGCGAGGAGAACAGCGACCGGAATATTCTCTTCTCATTCCTGCATTGCAGTGCATGATATTATACACGAAACGAATCGGACAAGCTTCTAGAAGATCTATAAGATATAGCACGTGGCTAACCAGGTCAGGGGCCTATTTCACGTGCCGGATTCGGCAATACCTGATCGGGGAATGATTTCCCAAAACAGCAATAAGCCAACACTCTATGGATAGGGGCGAGAACGCTCAGGCTCCCTAAACTATGCTTTTTCGAAAGACCAAAATATCACTTCTGTCAACTTCCCATTGCAAAAATTTCCAAGTAGTAAAATTCGAGGTATACGAACTATCATCAATCAATCACACGAAAAATTGTTCCGAACAGCTTTACAACATGGCAGCGCCAACTGAAGCCTCAGTCCATAACCTGAGCGGAAAATGGGAGCTTGTAAGAGTACTTCCACTGACATTATCTTCTACAGATTGCTTACTGTCGCATAGAACTCAACACAGTCCGACGATATCCTTCCTGTGCTCGAGCTACAGGAGGTGCCCTTTCTAGTGCGCACTTTGGTTTCAAAGGCTGCGGTTTCCGTAACTCTCAAACAAAGCATTGACGACGGTGTCTCGCGTATCGATTCGACTCAGAATTCCCTCGGCCACGCTGTTGAGGAGACATGGTTTCTCAACTGGGAGCCCCGCGAGTCTACTCACACGGTGTTCGGGAAAATGATTGTGCGAGCGCACTTGGTTTCGCCTACGTCCGTGGGTGAAGCTGTGCTTAAAGGCCCTTCAGAGAACTATACCGCGGATTGGGATGGGGACGTCATTGAGTTGTCCGTCGAGAATGAAGGCTGGACCAGTACCCAGGTTTGGGGCTTCACCACTGTCGAAGGCTCAAGAAAATATGTCCGAAGATCGGTGGTGAAGAAGGGCGACGTTAGCAAGGTCGTTCAAGTTGTCTACGATTGGGTCGGTCCCATCGAAGCCTAAATATTAGCATGACACGAGAACGATTGACAAATGAATTCGCTAGCTGAGCTGCAAATACACGATCTATCATCTATAGTAACGTTCTCTGTGATAAAAAAAAATTCTTATAAAAACCAGACTACGTTGTGCTATGGAGCTCCGAAGGTGCGTACCTAAGTACACATTGTACTCAAAAAATGCTCCAAATAACCGGGCTGGGGCGGCATATTTTCAAAATTTCCGATTTATTGTTTTCGTGGATTCAAGTGGCTGCTCAACAGGGTTGACACGTGTTGAGCCAAATTGTAAATTTGGCCCCAACAAAACTTGAGACTGGATATTGCTAACAATGGCGCTACAGCCCCCTCGTCAGACGGAGCTATCCTACGTATTCACTTTCTTAACCCCTTCTAGAAACTGTCTGTCCAAATTTCCCAAAAGAGCCGCGTAGTCTAATGATTAATTAAGCTCTACAACAGGACCGTGCCATGCGGCATTAGTCGCCTTGGAGGGAGTTAATAGTCCCCATATTTACTGTTGTCCAATATTATAAAAAGATGTTATCTTTTCCCTTTCCGGTGTAGGTATTTGGGGGCGGCCCCTGTTTTAGTTCAGCAGGACGAAGGACCCATGGCGGTGCCTCATTCTCTTCTGAGCAGTGAGCTCTCGCACCTAGACTACTCCAAACTGAGGACATGCTACCTAATGAGGTAAGAACTCAGAGGATGTAAGCCACAAGCCAAAAAGAAGGGCTCCGAAAAGAGTAAAGAGTATGATCCTAATTGTCACTGCCAGGTTTGCACTTACAAGGCCCTAAAAATTTGGACTCTTCTGCACTAATTGATAGTTATCTCTAGCTGAATCACAACTTGCTCATATTAGTCAAACCGTGTATATAGTAATTTTATCTATTGAAGCTGCTTCCAACGTAAAGAACTAGCTTAATTTGGCCTAACACTCTACGCACAGCGAGGAGTTAGTCCATCCTCACTGAAGTCTTCCGTTCCGAGAGGAACCATCGTCAAGGACTTGTTGATTTTCATACCATCGATATTTTGAAAAATATCTTTGGTTGTTAAAAATTTAGTGTTACTTTGAACTCTCAAATTTCACTTCATTTCCGCACACTCAGAAGGTTCCTATTATACAATGCGTACTTTAATGCTCCACGGCCATGCCACCAGTGCCTTCATTTTCAAGGCCCAAACCCGTATGTTATATTTCACATTGTTCGATAAATTAGACGTCTAACAGTACTTCTGTTTAGTCCCAGTTCAAACCAGGCTAGACAAGAACTTCAGCTTCGACTTTATCGATGGACCTATTCGCTGTGCGCCTCCTGCCGGTCTCGCATCAGTTGTCAAGACAGCTTATACGTGGTACAAAGCTCCCGACGCCACTTCGATACGGAATTCAGCATCGTGGTTGGCTCAGTACATTGAGAAGAATGGACCCTATGACTGCATTTGCTGCTTCTCAAAGGCGTCGGTTGTTGTCCTTGCCATGTTAATGTACGAGGTGCCTCAGAGGACCGACGAGTCTAAGGAGAGGATAATGCCTAAGTGTCTTGTGTTTATCAATGCAGGCCTGGAGTACTCTTTCTTGGAGGAACTTGGACTTCCAATTACCGAGGAGGCTCGACGAATAAAGTTCAGGACGGAACAGTTGGTCAGGTCTAAAACCAATGCTTTGTCAAATCTCTCAAAGGCCACTACGCGGCCAGGTGCAACAAATGGTCTCTGGGACGATACTAGCAAATTGGTACATAATCCCAGGAAGATGCCACCGCCATCTAGCTGCTTCGGCTTGGATCTGACCTCTTGGCCGGAGGAATTTGTGGTCAAACTCCCCACTGCGCATATACTTGGTGGCAAGGATCCTTTATGGCCCTCTGGTGTTCAGCTAGCAAACCTATGCGATGAAGACACTCGGAGCTTTTACGATCACCAAGGTGGACATGACCTTCCAAGGACGCCAAAAGTAGCTGGTGACATCGCGAAGATTTTCAATGACCTGGCTGAGGAGTTGCGCAATTAATCTTCCTCTCCACGCAGGCAGTATTCACTATTTCTATGTCCAGTACCAATCAATGCAAGGTTGACAAGATTTTCTCTACTTTTTGGAATTATGAATCCACGTATTGCTCTGTATATAACTTCGCACATATCTACCAAATTGCTAGTACCAGTTCCATCCACATTTATTTTTCGAGGTCTAATTGCGAGATATGGAAGCTATTCCGTACCGGTCATAAATACGGGGGATGATTGTGTATCTGGCGACTGTGCTCTCAACTTCCACGAACCTGATCTTGTACCAAACCACGTAGAAATAACATAAATACGTTCAATTATTTGTTAGTTTGTAGGCTTTTCTCTCCCCAGCCATCCAAGTACTTGAATTTGACGTCAAGGCCATGCAACGGTCGCGCCGACAGGCTGCCTACCGCAATCTCCATTTTGCTTTCATCTAAGAGGTCGGAATCAACGAGCTCAAAACTGAAGCGACCAACCAAGGCTCCGATGACACACGCCATCTCGGCCTTGGAAAACCCTTGTGCAACACAGCTGCGGCTGCCCTGCATAAACGCCAGGTTGAAGAACTTGTTCTGGCAGCCTCCATTGAGATTAACGGAGCCGTCAGCATTGAGCCAACGTCGAGGATTGAATTGATTTGCATCCGGGCCCCAGACGCGCTCATCCCTGTGGAAGCCTTTGATGGGGAGCGCAATCCAGGTACCTTTAGGAATAACCCTGCCGCCTATCACGGTGTCCTGCAGCGTCTCCCGCATAGTCTGTGGAATAGGAGGATACCAGCGCAAGACCTCGTTAATAAATGCTTGTATCAAGGGCATATTGTCGACATCGGTACTGGTAGCCATTTTGCAATTGTCAATGTTGGCGTTAGGGTCTGGCAAATGGGTACGGGCTTCTTCACGGAGTAAAGCCTGCCATTCCGGGTAAAGACAAAGCATGTATACTGCCCAGGTAATCCCCACTGAGATAGTTTCGTGGCCTGCCGCCAGGAAAGTTGTCATCTGGTCGATGACCTCTTCTTCGTTGGCTTGAGCCACCTCTTCGTAGTGAAAGCATAAGCTCAAAAGATCTTTGCCGTTGCCAGACTTATCCAGGGCTTGCTGACGTCGTTCTCGTAGAAGTCGCCGACACAGGTCTCTTAATATAGGTACTGATTCGCCCATTGTACGATTCATTTTGTTTGGCAGGATGTGTACCAACCACGCCGGTAGCCATATCTCAAGCATCGCAAGAACGATATAGCCGCGGGATGGCTCTATGGCCCGTCGAAAGGTTTTTGCCAAAGTCGCGTTCTCGTCTTGTATGGATCCAAAATCTTCACCGATAGTCGCCATAGTAACTATGTCGAGCGCTCCGCGGGACGCCCAGTGACCAACTTCAAAGACTGCATCGCGATGAGGATCCGAAAGCGCTTCGTCAGTCATCTTCTGTGTCAGCTCACGGGTCTTGCCCCAAAAGATAGGGAACATTTCGCGAATGTGTCGCGGGGCAAAGATGGGGAGGAAAATCCGCCGCTGCTGTTTGTGTTTCTCTAGCTCAGACAGAACAAGGCCTTCTCCGAGAATTCTTCCAGCAATTCCCCTTGCTATGACCGGTTTTACAAACTCGTCAACACGTGTGCAAATTTCCCCCACTAGCGCAGGCGTCGTGATGACAATGCGCTGCGAGTTTAAAAGGCTGCGGTAGTAGATAAAGCCATCGTTTTCTATCTCGCGAAGCCTGGAACGATGTTCAGTACCTTATCTTGTGTCTAAGAAGCGGATAACTTTGATCTTACCATCTCTCAGATTCGGCTGTCCCATTCCTGAACAATTGCCACCAGTGCCCTATCAGCCAGCTTCCGCCCTACACTACTAGTGAGTCCATGCCTGTTAAGATATGTATATTGGGAGCCAAACCTTTGGTTGAGGTAGATCGGTAAGCGGACTGAGCCATATGGGCCAGAGGAATCTTGCCCATATCAGATGCAAAGCAAGGGCGACTGAAGCGAGTATGTAAAAGCAGCCGAAGTAGCCAGCACGAGCGAGGGCTCCAATGAAACCTGATTGGGGCCCATATTGGACCACGGCGTACGTGATGGGAACTACCGATAGGTGAACCAGGCGCCAGGAAATGGCAGCCATCTTTTCTATGAATTACTTGCCGTGGATTCGATAGATTCTATTTAGAAAAGAAATAAAAGAATTGATTGACTGAATATTATTAATAGTAGGTATATCAATTGCCCAGTGCTAGTTATCATTCGCACAAATAGGCGTCAATCATTGTGATGCATCAGCACGCGGTGGACCTCACATGTTTGCGAAATGCTGTGCCTAATGTTGCCCGGCTCATTTCCATATTAGGGAATATTGCCAAAACGAGCTGTAGTATACTCCCCCGGCCCCCGGTCTAGGGCCAAAACCAGCAATTCTTTAGCCTGAGATTGCTGCCACTGGCTGTGATCAGGCCACATGAAAAAGAAATAATAAGTGATCATATGTTTATCAGCATAGATGTGGATCTCTCGTCCTTTACCTGAGTGTGAGAAATGGCTCTGCTGATAATGGAGCCTCATCGATTAATTGTCACCACAGGAACATTTGAAGCATTTTCCCAAAAAGCAGTTTCAGACGAAGACTACATCGACTGACACGAGCAAATCCATTTACATGCCAATACTGCTTACCGTCAAGCAAGCCAACTCCTGATCAGGGAGACGCTCTAAATGCGCCGGTATCATCATTTGACTCTCACTCTGCAGTAGGCAGAATTTTACGTTTATGATGGTTTTATGGCGACCACTCTAGTAAATAGTATAATAACCAAACTTGAAAAAATTCTACAACAAGTTGTAACAAACAAGACATCAACCGCAACTACCAAGTTAATGTGCGTATTCTATTGCTTGAAATCTCAGGATATAACTTAGCCCTAATACCTCATCCCCAAGGAGCTTCCAAATCATGGAATCGACAAAGCGACCATTACCACATCACGTACGTAGTAACCGGACTATCAATAAATACATGCAAATGGCTAGCAGGTTCGTACTTAGGCCAGAGCGTAAACAAGCTTCTGTCCACTCACTCCCCCATTTCTGAGAGTGTACACTCCATTCAACACTCCTGGCAAGCCGCCCGGCTCCAGCTTGATGACATGAGGCTTTATCTTGCCTTCGTTTAGCAGCTTTTGAATGCGCTCAAAAAGTGGACCTGCCAAATCGCGTAGCCGGGGCTCGGGGTCGCAAGCATACGGAGCTGGCCAGCTAGAGCCATCGCCAGCAATACGTGTGGCTAGGACCCAGTCTGGAGTTATGACCTTACGGGTAGCCAACCGATCATTAAAAGGGTTCAAGGCTGTGTAATACCCTCCTGCCCGCCCCATGGCCGCGTAACAAAACTTCATCGACGAGT
This sequence comes from Talaromyces liani, assembly GCA_022814505.1. NCBI lineage: Eukaryota > Fungi > Ascomycota > Eurotiomycetes > Eurotiales > Trichocomaceae > Talaromyces > Talaromyces liani. Next base: position 72,939 of record JAKLNL010000059.1, read on the forward strand.
CCTCGGAGACACAGTCAATAACGTATTCCAACAAATTCCCGCTATCGGAGCGAATCTTTTGCGGGCAGTCGGGTGTCCTGTAGTCGTATACTTTGTCTGCGCCGTACGACTTCACAAGTTCGAAATTGTGAGGAGAACAGGTAGTAATTGTTGGGAACCCACAGCTGAAGAGACGAGTCGTTAGCAAAAGTCCTGATCCAGTCCTCAACAAAGAACCTCGACTCACAGACGTAGTAGCTGCAGCATCATGGTTCCAGTCGTTGTGCTTCCACCGTAGACCAGAACGGGTGGTAGAGGCTCCTCCGGCTTTTTGCCATCCAGGAGATCTACAGGCCATCCAAGCGACCAGAATAGAACCATGCAAGCCGAAGCAATGGCAGTTCCCAACGCGGCTGCACTTTCCATGGACATATTGTCCGGCACCTTGAACGTCAAATCACCAACAAGTTTAACGTATTCTGCAAAAGCACCACCCAAAGGCTTCTCTTTGTTCACTACATAGACAGTCAGAGGATGGTCAAGTCGTTCAGAACGGTCATGGAATAAGTGTCTTACTCCCGCTAGCGCTTCCGCATACACGATCTCCCACCTTCAGGTCCTTGTGCACATCGCTGCCGATGGCAACAACAATACCTGCACAATCAAACCCAAATACACATCCTGGTGTTACAAACCCTCCGACGAGCTTGGTATCGACAGGATTCAATGCCACCGCAGAGGTCTTGATGAGAATCTCGTCGGGTTCCAAGTCTGGTACTTTCGTCGAGTCAGAAACTGCAAAGTTTCCTGAGGGGTCAGCGATGATAGCTGTTTGTTGCTGAGGTATGGCCACTTTCGCCGCCATTTTCAACCCTACACGAAGAGATTATGCTATGCAACAATATGATGGGTTTGGTGTAGGCTTCCACAGGCTGCACGAGAAATTCATTAAAGGACTTTGTACTTTTCTTATTATCTAACCACTATTACCTATTCTTGAATTCAGAATTAAGCTCTTAATGAAAGAGGATATCCACACCACGGTTAGCCCCCCAGGCCAAAATGGATAAAAGCCATGACTGTATCCACCAGAGGAAAATCTGAACACGTTCTAGCGCGGCCCCTAACCAGCCCTAGAGTAATCCCAAGTGGGAAACGCCTGTACAGGTAATACTTGAAGACTTACCCAGAATAGGAAACGGAGTTTGCCCAACCCAAAAAGCTTTCTAAATAATTTCATGGAACCTTAGTTACTAGAGTAGCCATCGTGATTCGTAAGTTACTTGCTATTGACCGCTTACACTTGTAAAACAGCTCACTAGTGACGGGTTTAGAGCATGTAGCTTGCTGAAAACATTCCATGTTCAATTTTTCTAGTTTATTTCCGTATATGGTAGTGGATTTTCGGACTAACCAAATGAAGAACTCGAAACATCGCAGCCTGTCATTTTGTCGGATTATGTAGTAGCATGTACACAATCTAGTCTCGAATTCAAGTTGATAGCTGCTTTTTTCTCATTTACCTCGATTTTGAGACTGCCTCATGGCCCAGGCTTTGGCCAATTCAACTTGTCGAGCCGCATCGCAACCATGTTGTCCTTCCTGGAAACCAAGAGTGCTTTACTGCTTATCACCGGCCTCAGCATATTGATCATAGGCTACTTTCGAGTCTCTCGATACTTGGAGATTCGCAAATTTAAAAAGTTACACAATTGCCAACCCCCCATCCGTGCCCCCCAGTCGGAGCGTATCATTGGACTATCTGCATTTTTGAAAGTGCTGGCCTTCCGGCGGGACCATGTCAGTTTGGAGCAGACACTCAAAAAGGGATTAGAGATCGGTCGGACAAATACTGCTGTCATCCTAGGGCAAAATATCGTGTTCACATGCGATCCGGAGAATCTCAAAACCGTCTTGGCGACGAATTTCCTGGATTATGGCCTTGGTCCCAGAGTGCATTTCATGGGTCCTTTGCTAGGTGAAGGCATTTTCACTTCGGACGACGTAGCATGGCATCATTCTCGGGTGAGTGCAACGACTGTCATGGTTCTATACGTACACGGCAGCAATATTAGTGATGAGCTAATTTATATGCGAAAAGGACTTGATCCGTCCATGTTTCACTCGCACTCAGATTGCCGATCTCGAAGCTCTTGAAAACCATGTGCAAGCACTCATTTCATGTTTGCCTCCCAATGGCACGACAGTCGATCTACAACCTTTGTTTTACAATTTTACCATCGATAGTGCCACCGAATTTTTAGTGGGTCAGTCAGTTGGCTGTCAAGGGAGCGGGCCTGGATCAGCTGGATGGGAGTTCTCGCAGGCTTTGGACTACGCCGAGGCTGCGATTGAAAAACGTAATGCATTGGGCAAGCATGCCTGGCTTCTGCGTGACCCCAAGTTCCACGAATCTTGCAAAATCGTACATCGGTTCACTGAGAACTTCATAAACGAGACACTCAAGGGCAACTCTAAACCTGGTCGATATAATCTACTGGATGAATTAGCAAACAGTTGTCGTGATCCGATCCGCCTCCGTAACGAGCTTTTGAATGTTCTGGTGGCTGCCAGAGATACGACTGCTAGCTTGCTTGGTAGTATCTTTTACTTTCTGGCCCGCAACCCTGATACCTGGGACAAACTGCGCGCCGAGGTGGGAGAGCTGAACGGTCGACTCCCCGATTATCAGACGCTGAAAGACATGAAATATTTGAAGAGCGTTCTCAATGAAAGTAAGAGTGCCAAAATCCCAAACCTTTGTGTGCATGTGATACTAGAACTAGAACAACTTACCAATGAACAGCACTCCGTCTCATCCCTCCCGTCCCCCTGAACGAGCGCTTCGCACGAAAAGACACCGTCCTTCCACATGGTGGTGGCCCGGATGGGCAGTCGCCGATATTCGTTGCCAAAGAAAGTCGTGTCGTGTCGTCGGTCTATGCAATGCATCGGCTTCCTGAGATCTGGGGAAATGACGCCCAATTATACCGTCCGGAGCGATGGTTTGATGAAAAGCTCAGGCCCGGGTGGGGCTTTTTAGTGAGTCCCTACAAGATAATCTTCAAGAACATTACTAATAATATCACGTAAAGGCTTTCAACGGAGGGCCGAGGACTTGTCTTGGTCAGCAAAAAGCACTTGTCGAAACCAGCTACACAGTGGTCCGGTTGCTGCAAGTCTTTGATCGCATAGAGCCGAGAGATAATCAGCCCTGGCTAGAGAAGTTGGCTATCTCCGTGACCAATATAAACGGCACAAAAGTTGCATTCTGGAAGGCTCCATAGGCTTGTCAATGGATCTCCCATTCCTCAATTGATGTATTTCTCTAAATCGATCTTATCAATTGATTCAAAATTGAGACAGCTAGCTATTCTCCATTTAGAATTACTGTCATAGAACTAAGTCAGAGTACAAAGTATGTTATTTTGGCATGACAAGAAGCTTGAAGACAAGAGCTAGTTAGCAGGGGTATCCAAGCCCATATATAAATGACACTGGCCGCGATCGAAGCCTCATCTTAGTTCTTGCTCCGGGGAAGCTTTTCAGCCTTGAAACATCGCGGTAAAATCGGATTTGGCTGTACGGCGCCATGCGATCACAACATTGTTAACCTACCCCCTACTGGCTCTGCCAACGTCTCAAGCCTCTGTAAAGTAATAAAATATTAATGGAAGACATATTATGTATGGTTTATTTTAAGTAAAATTTTAATTCTAGGGTAGGCAGTAGAATCATTACTACATGTAGATCTATGTTATAAGAAGTTTCCCACAGATACATATATATCTCGGTACGGTGCACGTAAAGCTGGAGTAGACAATGTAAACCCAGAAACAAATCGACTTCAAAAGGTATACACACAATACGCAAGACCCTTTTTATTGTATAAAATCTGTTGCACTGAGGGTTAATGGCGATTAGGGCGGCGAATAGATGATATATTTGAAAAGTTGTTTAACGTGAAGCAACTGTACGGTTTTCTATGCTGTTGATTTTGCCCATACAACTTAATGGAAGTTTTAATGGGCCATCGCAATACCATATGTAGAATGCTGATCATGGGTAACATATTACTGCTTCGAAGGCATATTCTTTTATGAATTTTGAAGCCCCAGTTTCATTTCAATAATCAAAATACAATCAGTAACGGACTCAGAACGGTCTTTTAGGACTCATCAGCAGCTCGCGGGCCCAGATAGTCATACACCAGCGTCACTTTGGCAGTTTCCTCCCCTTTTACGACTAGAATGTGTCTTGTTTGGTATCTCTGCTCGTTGAACTGCGCAAACCCCCAAACCTGGTGTGTTGTCACCCCGTGCTCAAGGTGCTCCGTCGCAATGTGGACATACGACGGCTTAGCTCCTCCCTCTTCCTTTTCCCCTGTCTCGAGTTCGTCCGCTAAGAACCCATTCACCTCGTCCAACTCGGCTTTAGTCGCCCACCTCGTCTGAGAACGCACTTTTCCGAATAGGGCGTGCGCTATGTCGACACCCTCATTATTAAACACCCGTTGCTCCGTTGTAGGTGGCAGGCCGCCGTTCGGCCGATTCTCGACGTCGATATGCGTGTATCCGCCTTCTTCCCATTCTTTGATAACCACGGTAACAGTAGCCATGCCCAGTACCTTGCGCATGAGCCAATTTACTCCCTGGAGCTTGAGGACGGGGTCATAATTCTCCGAGAGGTCTCTGTTCTACGCATAATAGATGTTAACTTTTACGGTCGCTATGCAAGTAGGTAAGGAGATAAATACCATGACCCATTGGCCATCAAGGTTCTTGAGTGTGATGTTGGGTGGGGCGGCCATTTTTTAAAGGTTTTGGATCGTTGTTACGAAGATTTTTCTGCTATTGCAATCTTTACGACCTGGTGTTTGGAAGCTTATATTAACTATGGTGGATTAAAGGAGGTGGTCCTGGATGTCACAAACAAAACATGGAGGGGATCGTTTACCCAAGACAGCTTAGCCTCTTAAGTCAATTAACCCTAATCGCTGACTTCGTCTTGAAACGTCGAAACCAGGGCATACATAAGGAGACTATGAGCCACGCTGAACGCTGACTCCTTTCGCCAACGATCTCAAACTAAAAAGTAAAAATAGTGCCCGTTGGTAACTCATTGGGTCCTCTCGCCCCCTGGCCCCGGGACGAAAATTTCCTAAAGCGGTAAGATTGCCCAAATAGGCAACGCTCTAAACGGGTAATTTACGGGCAAGTCGTCTGTATGGCGGGCTCTCAGCCACACCTACAGCCTCAAAGCCTGTATAACGTAAAGGAGAAAAGTGGTTATGCTGAGTCATGGGATCGAGCTCCCAAAGCCAGAAGGAAACAGGGCCGTTGGGGCTGAGATACTCGAAATTCTGGCTTTGAAGCAATGTAAAGAAGGCATGTTATTTCGCTGTGTGCCAACGACACCGATACGACTGATTGCAAAAAGTCACCGGAGGCATGGCTACGCACGAAAATGTTAGGGTTGTGCGAGAAGAGGGAGAGGAGTCAGCGGCATCGCATGCACCATGGCGGCGCCTCTTCGAGCGCAATGTATCGACGGTGCCTCCAGCGCGACAGATCTCTCCAGAGTCTGACGCTGGCTTCCTCAGCAAATTGACGTTCAGTTGGATGGGATCATTGATGGCTGTGAGTTGATAACTACTCCTCAGACTCGTCTTAGGCTCTGACCAGCATCTCCTTCAAATAGACAGGCTATCGCAGGCCACTTCAACTCAACGATATTCCGTCGCTTAATCCTTCGAGAGGTGTGCAACGACATACTGTAGCTTTCAATGACAATTTTAAAGAAGCGGTTTCAGCACGTGATGTGAAAAATCCCCTTTTTACTGCTCTTCATCGAACCTTTTTCCGTGAATTCTGGATCGGAGGTATATATCGCCTCTTTGCCGACCTCTTAACCGTCGGGAGCCCTTATACACTTCGCTATCTAATCCAATTTGCCATGGACAGTTACTATGGTGCGCTGGACCCAGAAGATGGTGCGCCTCCAACGGTCGGTAGAGGAATTGGACTGTTGATTGGCATTGTCGTGATGCAGGTCCTAGTGAGCTTGTTGCAGAACCATTTTTTGTATTCCGGACAGATGGTTGGCGGTCAGGCTCGGGCAATTTTAACTGCCAAGATTCTGGAGAAGAGTATGAAGATCTCTGAAAGTGGCAGGGCTGGAGGGTCTGCCTCGGCCGATGCAGACCAACAAGTTAATATCCCAAAAGCCACATCCCAAGGAGACGAGAAAGCTTTAGTCAAAGACACCAAAGAGAACGACTCCACTGAAAACGACAAATCTTCGTTTGGTTCTGATGCTGAAACAGAACAAGGGTGGTCCAACGGGCGTGTTATCAATCTTGTATCAATGGACGTACATCGAATTGAGGAATGTCTCAACATGGTCCATGTAGTGTGGACGTCACCGATCATGGTCCTTGTCTGCATGGCCCTGCTTATTGTCAATCTTTCCTATTCTGCGCTTGCTGGGCTAGGGTGTTTGATTTTTGCCATGGGATTCCTCGTTGCCGGCGTCAAGGCAATCTACACCAAACGCCAAGGCATAAACGCTGCTACCGACGCTCGTGTCAGCCTAACCCAAGAAGCTCTGCAGGGTATACGGCTGATCAAGTACTTTAGCTGGGATAGAAACTTTACACAGCGGTTGATTCAAATTCGAAATGAAGAAACGAGCAAACTGCAGGTTCATATGGCGATCTTCAACGCCGTTACATCTCTAGGTCAGAGTTTGCCTATGCTGTTAGCAATGGTGAGCTTCGTGACATTTGCACTCGGTAGTGGCAAGGAACTCACTGCCCCTGTCGTGTTCTCGAGCGTTGCGCTGTTTAGTGCTTTGCTCATACCCACTGCCTACTTGCCTGGATGCCTGGGCCAAGCGAGCGACGCATGGGTAAGTTTGCAGAGAATTGAGGAGTACCTCCTGGCAGAAGAAGTGCAGCCTTATGAAATGGATAGAAATATGGAATATGCGGTAGAGATGAAGGACGCAGTATTCACTCGAGGCGGGATGAGTGCCTCAGCTGAGAAAAACGTCTCCAACTTAAGCAAGTCAACTCTTGCGTTGGAAGCCAGCTTCGATGGGCCGGTTACGCCATATTTTCCAGCTTCGTTCTCTCTTACTGTACAGAAAGGAGAGCTCCTTGCCGTGATTGGCAAAACCGGCTCTGGGAAAAGCACCTTACTATCCGCCATGACGGGTGATATCCCCAAAGTACATGGATCATTAAAGTTTGGCTCAAAATTAGCTGTCTGCCCACAAACAGCCTGGATACAAAATACGACAGTACGAAACAATATCTTATTCGGCACACCTTATGATCCAGAAAGGTACCAGGCCGTCGTCACCGCGTGTCAACTCCGGACAGACCTTGATTTACTTCCGAATGGAGATGCTACCGAAATCGGTGAGCGAGGGGTAAATTTGAGCGGAGGCCAAAAGCAGAGAATAAGTTTAGCACGAGCAATATACTCGGATCAAGAGATAGTGTTGTTAGATGATCCACTGTCTGCTGTAGATCCATATGTTGGCCGGGCTATCTTCAACGATGCAATCCTTTCGCTCCTTAAAGGGAAGACAAGAATCCTGGCAACACATCAGGTCCACGTTCTCAGCCACTGTGATCGAATACTCTGGTTGGAAGGAGGAAGGGTTAAAGCACTTGGCACCTACAAAACGTTAATAGACCAATATCCGGAGATGATTGGTGACCTTGTATACGAGGCGGATAGGAAAAAAGACGAAGGCCAGCAAGGAACGGATCGTACAGAATCTGACCAGGCAAAGAAATTTTTCGAGAAGAAACGTTTATCATTGAAACGTTTCTCGTGGGCAGAAAACCAAGATACAGACGACACCTTGCCAGTGCTAATAGATGCTGAGGAGCAAGCCACCTCAGCTATTCCGTGGGCTATCTACAGAACTTACATTTCAAGTGCTGACAAGAAGTTACTTATTTTCTTGTCCCTACCGCTACTTGCTTTGGCGCAAGGTGGCAACCTACTCAGCGGACTATGGCTAGCTTGGTGGACACTCGACAGGTTTGGCCTGGCCCGCGACACGTACATTGGCATCTATGTCGCTCTCACTATCATACAGGGCTGTCTGCTCTACCTCTTCAGCCTTTGCATCTCCATAACCGGTACAAGTTCCAGCAACGTGATGCTGAATAGAGCTATTGAAAATGTTATACGTGCGCCGATCTGGTTTTTCGATACCACGCCGTTAGGGCGAATAATCAACCGCTTTTCCAAGGATATCGAAGTCATGGATGATGCGCTACCGGAGGCCGTGAGACTTTTCATGATTTCAGCTGCCATGATGATTGGCATTCTTGGTCTCATTGTGGCTTACTTCCACTGGTTTGCGATCGCCTTGCTCCCCGGTATCGTGATCTTTCTGTTTGCTGCGTCATACTATCGCGCTTCTGCACGTGAGTTCAAGCGCCACGAAGCTGTACTTCGAGGCATCATGGTCGCGCGATTTTCTGAAACCCTGTCTGGGGTAACCACGATTCGCAACTACTCGATGCAGTCACATTTCTCTCACTTGCTCAATGTTACCATCGATAACCACAATAGTGCCGGCTTCTTAGCATTTTCTAGCCAGAGATGGCTTGCTCTTCGGCTAGATACCGTAGGAGTTATCCTGATCGTCACGAGCGGGGTTCTGGTTGTGGTAGACAGATTTACTCAGCTTCCTGCCATCTCGGGTCTGGTCTTGACCTACTCTCTAGGCGCATTGCAGGTGCTTCAATTCATCGTCCGTCAGTGGTCACGTGTAGAGGATTCAATGACTGCGACAGAGCGCATTTACGAATATAGCTCCAGCAAAAGCCTCCCATCTGAAGACACTAATGACTCGTGGGTTGTGTCAGCTCCGCCTTTATGGCCAGAGCGCGGAGCGATCACTTTCTCAGATGTTCGCATGCGTTATCGCCCTGGTCTACCCGAAGTTCTCCGCGGTTTTAATTTAACCGTCGAAGCCGGCGAGCACGTTGCCATTGTTGGCCGCACGGGGGCTGGCAAATCGTCCCTCGTCAGCTCACTCTTTCGAGTTTGCAAGCTGTCCGGCGGTTGTATTTTAATCGATGGGGTTGACATATCCAAGATCCCACTCGAAGATCTACGCTCACGCTTGTCTATACAGCTACAAGATCCTATCCTCTTCCGCGGTACTATCCGCTTCAATCTCGATCCTCTGTCACGATATACTGACGAAGAGCTCTGGCGCGCCTTGCGCGGAGCCCATTTGGGAAATAGCGTGCATTTAGACGACATTGTCCAGGAAGAAGGGTCAAATTTTTCCCATGGACAACGTCAGCAGCTCGCCCTGGCGAGAATCTTGGTTAGGGGTAGTAAAATTGTCGTCTGTGACGAGGCAACGTCGAGTGTGGACTTGGAGACAGATGACAAGATCCAACGTACATTGGTTGAATCGTTCAAAAACAAAACTGTGCTGACAGTAGCGCATCGTATACGAACCATCATTCACTATGATAAGGTGTGTGTAATGGATAAAGGGAGAATTGCAGAACTGGGCTCGCCAATGGAGCTGTGGAAGGCAGCCGGAGTATTTAGGTCGATGTGTGAGGAAAGCGGGATTTCGAGGGAAGACCTCGAACGTACTGACAAAGGGAAATCGGAAAGGTTCTCCGACCTATTCAAGGGGATTTTCTCATAGTTTAGGTGTATATAATATTATTTACTGATCACATCGTAAGCGAAAGTCGAATAAAAGGATTACCCTACGAACAGAAAAGCCCTCATCCTGTATGGGTAACCAACCGCCGGGTAATCACTTCTCAAATCCAAAATATTCGACAACTGCACGTATTACTGAGTGCAGAAGAAGCAAACTATGAGACTTCCGGTCGTGTCTGACCCCAAAAAAGACATAGACACCGAACACCTTCAGTTCGTTTTCTTATGCATCAGGGCCAACCTCCGGGAGAAAACAGGAATGTAGACTTGACGGATAGATCTTCATGAGGGGACTTGAACTACCTACAGTAGATCTCACGGAGTGTATATAAACTATCTTGCTAGCCTTTCTGGGAAGGGCAATGTGTTCAGGACGTGAAGAGGTCTCTTATTACTTAGGGACGTAAACGAGGCGAGACCCTCCTTACTGCCTGGAAACTTAGAATACAACCAGTAACTTTGTCTTTCCTTAAAAGGATACCATACTGCTCATCCTAGATCGTTACAGTACAGTACTGTTGTCACAAAATAGCTACTGTGACTTGCCTTGTTAGTATTATTATCGTACAAGTCGTGGCCCCCTCAACACTGCTCGATGAGCCATTTACAGTCTGGAAATGCAGGCTACAAAGCCGTAGATAAAATCAAGCAATCCGTCAAGTTGGTTTTTCCCTCCCACAGATCCTAGTAGTATGGAGAATATGTATTTCGCTGATGGTGGAGTCCATAGCAGATGACAAAGGATGAATGTGATGGAGTGAATCCCTATATGGCATACGACGGACTTGTATGATAATATGAGCCACTTACCAGAGTAGTACATTCTTTCATGCACGATGCGTACAACTTTTATTACAGTTTCAGTTTCAAAAATCCACGAATCCTAGCCCTAAAACAACGGCGTGAGTTGGTAGGCCGGCCCATCACGACTTAAACCTGCAGCCTCCGGGGACCGAAGGGAAATGGGGCTCTCTCTTTGGCTCTAAGTCTTCCTATATAAGCAACCCTGCATTGAACTGCCTTAGCCCTCACTCCGCTCTCCGCTCTCCTCCCTTAATCAGTCAGCATCTCGCCGTTCCTACCGAATACGAATCCTCATGCCCTGCAGACGCAGGCATTCTTTCTCTTGTGGGTCAAGTGGAGAGAGATGATCATCATGCACGTTCTTATGCAGGGTAGGGAAGACTGATTCCGATGCTGTGGTTCTTGGTGTTGATGCAGATCGTTCATTGGCGTCAGGAGAGCTACATATATAGCCATGACTTTGTCATGTTTGAAGTACAGAATATATACCAAAAAACTACGTTTTTGGATGACAGGGAATAAAACTACAATGTAAAACGATTCCTTTATGATAGATTATATTGTGGCGTGAGGGATTATAAAAGAAATTGTGATAAATTCCAAACTTTTAAGGCTGGTGCTGTGAGATATATGTAGTCAGATTTATATCCTTACCTAGGTAGGTACCACGGATACATAAATTCCGACATCAACATTGAATCTTGCAATGTTGAAAGGATCCTACATATAATACACTGCTTACTTACTATTGCTAAAAATTAATCATTTTCCTTGAAAATCATAAGCTACTCGAATCAAATATAAAATATAGAGATCATGATATCTAGCTAATAACAAAAACGCTGCCAATTGCTACATGACAATACCACCCCTCTTAAGAATCATAAGCCCAATGGTGTAAATGAAAACATGACAAATATCTAGCTAAGAAACACGATTCCAGACTCCAACTCCAATAAAAAATGCTGCCAAGTCATCACATTCAATGCATTGTTTCAACCTCGATGAGTTATTTGACCGTATTTAGGTTGTCAGGTTGTTGATTCGCCGACACAATGTTAGTTGATGTCATGATGCCATTCAAGAAGTTCGCCCTTTCAGCATCTAATTTGTTATCTCCACCCGACTTGCCTATTGTCATGCGTGGATCTGCGCCTTTTGCCAGGAATATTTGGACTATCTGGTCACATCCCTGCATAACTGCTTGATGCAACGGGGTTTTACCGGCAGAGTCGGAGAGCCGAATTAAAGTTTGTCCATGATGACCATCTAACAGTAATTGTATAAGGTCGACATGCTCCTTGCAAACAGCTATGTGTAAGACTGTGCGTCCGTCGACGTCTTGCAGGAGGGTATTAGCCCCTGCGCGGAGCAGCTCTACCACGGCCTCGAAGCGACCCTCCGTAGCAGCAATATGTAGTGGAGTTTCTCCGTCACTATTTGTGACATCCACTGCGTCGGGACATGCTGAGAGTAGGAGACGAATGACGGAAGCTTTACCAAGGTATGCGGCAAGATGGAGGGCACTGAATCCGTTAAGTCTATTCGAATTCGTGCTGGAGTCGGACGGCCCATCAGTCATGTAGCTGTTACTCCCGTCCTCGGCTGAGTCGTCGGTAAAGTTGGACATGAGACTGCCCAAATAATTGTCATCTACTTGCATCGCATATTGTTGTGGGTTCATTGATTGAGGTGTGGGCAGCGCAGCGGCATCAAGAATGGAGATGCCTTTCGTAGGACTCGGAGCACTGGTAATATCGTTCGCCATGTCGAAGGTTCCTCCGAGGTCGAAAAGTTCTGTATCATTCCAATCTAATACATGCTTTGTGTGACCGGACGAGGGAAAGGACCTTGGATTAGAAGTCCGTTGCTGCTTGTCCTGAGCTGGCGTCCTCCGTACTCTATTATCCTTATTGGACGCCTCCCGGGATAGTGTCGAGACTTTCTCTGTCTGCTTGTGCAAAGATGGTGAAATTGTTCGTGGCTGCGTCCATACCAACTGGTTTGGCGCCCGCCGCCGTCGATGGTTTTCTTGAAACTACATGCGTCCACCACGATCAGTCCATGGACTCAACTCCAGTTGATGGTATTTGAGAAAAGATTCATAGGGGTTGAAAGATCCCTTCCAAGTGCAGTGAAATATCTGGCCGCTCAATGACTTACCTTGGACTCGATCATGACGCACAAACCGTGATGATCGTAGGTTCGGCACTGAAAGTATTTGGTTTTCAACAGATCGTAAATGAAAACTAGACGATAACTTGCACCAAGACTGAGCTCGTACACGAACAGTAGAGAAAGGTAGATGGTTATAGCGTCATAAAATTTGTCATCAACGGCTCATCAGCTTAAAGGAATTGAATGTGACTTTATAGACGTTCACGTCAATTTAGTTCCATTTAAGCTACAAGATAGCTGTTTTGAGCCACTTTTTGCGTCAAATGACATGCGCCAAATAATTTGGTAACAGGGGCTAGAAAAACAATCTGACGGGCCTTATCTCACTGGTTCGTTCGCGAAACTTTAGTGTGTTGTTATATACGAACTCGTGGCAAAGACGTGTGTTTCGTGGGGAACGAGCCTAGGGTCAAGCCCATGCTCATTTATCAGATCATATTCTTGTAGCAGTTAGATTTTTCAGGAGTGGATTAAACTCGGGTTCCACTGTCATTACTATTGATTTAGCACGTCAGCACTTCCAGGATCGCTTTCGCCCGCTCAGCTTTGCTCTCTGGCTGGAGAAGAGCTCCAATCATCAGCCTGAGAAATTCACGTTGCAAACTCGATTAATGCAGAGTAACAAAAATAGACCCTCTTTGCTAATTAAGTAAAATCGATTTTTTTTTTCTCTGATGCCATAGTGATTGTTATTATTGCTTTATCCACGTGGCGTCCACGAAGTCTATAGACGCGATAATTACCACCGATTCTAACACTCTGTAAAATTGTGCTTGAGAGCTTCGTTACAGACTACAAGAAGAGGGCGGCTAAAACCACTAGTTGACAGGGTAGATTATACGTGTGTGGTCATGAAATAGAACAACAAGCCACTGGATGGCGGAATCGTAGTTCTTAATTCGTGTGGAGTAGAATGGCGATAGGTAGGTGAGAAATTAAACCTCGTATAAAAAATACGATATGAATTATTTGGGAGGGGAGAGTTGTCTCGTGCCTTCAACCCAATTGCTTAGACTTACAAGGTTCTTTGACGTGGATTACATGAGTAATGAAATCTGTCCCATTAGGCCCCGAAATCGAATACAGCTTACAGATGCATCAGCCTAGCGCCCAGGCTGATTCATCTGTAAGCTGTAGGTATATTAAGACTGCTTGGCCCCCAAGTTGCGTATGTCCCCATTTGTTGGAGTATAAGTGGGCTGGACGAAGTGGGCGGTGATAAGCGTGTATTGATACCCTAGGAAGCGATTAGACGCAGTCATTAGATGAGATGCAATAATTACATGCGAATACTAGAGTCGCCGTGTATTCCAGGTGGTTAGATGGCAAATGTTAAACGACGGATAGCAGTAATCGTTGAGCTTGTCCACTTGATCACCAATCAGATAGCCAAATTCAAGTTGAGCCTCCAAACATCGCTGCTAAAACAAGCTCAGCATACTACGAAAGGACGGGATGACCGGAGATAATGCGATTAATTTCCCGCCCTCGAGAAGCTAAAATGCTTAATGGCGTTAAGCCTTCAACCAAACTATATTAATCATGACAGCCAACGAAACACTAGTACTGGACATTCAGCTCATTGTACTATAAAGCTTGTACGGAGTGGGTTGAAGCTAAGAATAGAGATGTTTTACCAAATAATAAACCAACAGCTTACAGCGCTGTCTCAGCGCTCTGATTAGTTGAGATGCCATCGATCGTAGAATAAACTCGGCCCCCATGTACAAATCCACTGCTGCTAGCGGCTTCTAACACAAGCTAAATCCAATACTATATTAACGCACTCCGTATTCTATATTCAACGTAGAATATAGTACATACGTAGTATACCCCAAGGACCCCACGGTAGTAGCAGCCACTGCCAGCCACAGAGGGTCCCCAGGTAAACTTTTTTGAACTGCCCTCATAGGATTAGCTTCCCAACGGTGCTAAATCTATAAGGGCAGGAGACACTGTTTGAACTCCCTTGGACTTCGGCTTGGAATTGGAACTCGTTGCCAAGTAAAATTATGGCCCAAAGAGGCTTAAGTCCTAAAATCACCGTTTAATATTTGCCGTATACACCTTCGCACATATTTTTCTATACGTGGTAATCTATGACTATTTGAAGCCAAATACTCTGTCTGCTACACGTCGCAAACATCACTTTTCTTGGTTCCATTTCCTGGCTTCTGATTAGTCGATGGAGCTTCCTAAATAGGCCATCTCACATTGGACCAATCACGCCCCCGCCTCACCGCTGCCTGAGGCCCCAATGGGGGCTAGTGAGGAATGGGATTACCGAATTAGGAAATACATACATTTTGCCTATTTAGGCAATTACCAAGATCAAGTCGAGCCACGTGATTGGTCTTCGGCACAAGTCGTCACTAGCCCTAACCACCAGGGAACAAGCGCTACGAGGACGCCCTGCCATCCAGCTAGCACCAGCGCGATACCAGGTCATATTAGAAGCCATTGCGCACTGCATTATATAGCGCTATTTCAAGCATGTTGTTACACTATAAGCTCTATGCCGACCGGGCTCTAAATCCCTCTAATGGTCTGAGAATAGCGCCTATAGCGTGGCCAGCATCTAGGGATCCTTAGGGGGCTACGTACTACGTAGTCCTTATAATTCCCCGGAGTCCCCAGGAGCGCTCATTACGAGGCTGTATGGCTAATAATATCGGATTCGGCCTAATAAAGCAGACTATACTGTTTCCAGATGATTGCCTAAAGGAGTAAGCGATGAGGTGTGGGGTCTTTGCTGAACCTCTCAGTATACATGTTACGGATTAAGGCTTAATCCGTGAATTACAACGATTGATCACATGTGATTATTGGGTACAACGCCCTATACGTACGTAGACTCGGATGAGTGGAAAAGACCACACTTACCATATTATTATTACTCCCAATAGCCTGCCGCTCTCCATGCAGACAGATTCGGATTTAGCAGAAGGATTGTTGGAAGCGATCTAAGACATACATGCATAATCCTACAGTTTAAATTAAAGCTCAGTCTATAGTAAAAGATAACAAGTATTAAGATAAAGTAACACGCTAAATAAGCCTATTAATATCTTTAGTTCACGGACTAATAGCTTGTTATTTGTCTTTTTAGGGATTACGGAGTAGATAGGTAGTCTAATACGTAGACTAATTAGACCAAGCGTATGTTAAATCCCATAAATTCCATACTTTTGAGTAATTTGCTTATACGTATATAAGCTTTTGTTATAGCTTTACGTATATGTAAGGAGGGGTGTTATAGACAACAAATGAGACGAGGATACGAGGTGCGTATCGTACGCGGGAACTTATGGATCACGAATCCGTGGTCAATTCCGTTCAGGAATCAGAATGAAGCCTAAGCGAGCAAAGAAGCGCTATGACGGTAAAAAGTACATTAGGGCTGCTGGGAAGATAGTGTGCGTGTTTATAGTGGCTGGGTGGATTCGAATTATTTCCACGTCGTAACCTGCCGATATACCGCCAACAACATCCAGCGCCACGTCAATCATCGACAATTCCAACCAATCCAACATCACGTCGAACTCCAACAATCTCCGAGCATCTCCGACTAACAACAACCAACACCAATTCCCACCTATGACGTACTCCATAGTATGTAGGCTCGTTTGTACACTCAATGTAAGCCCGTTCCCCTAGTTGTGTACGTAAGCGTGCACAACTAACTAGGGGTTATATGGGGGTCAAATTTGGCGGGTTGTAACATGAGTTACGCCATATTAATATGTGTGTTATGTA